>JAXRVH010000131.1:0-10001 GCA_034640345.1 Drechslera avenae | reverse complement strand
GAGCCGCCAGAGGAAGGGGGGCCCAGGGGGGGGAGCCGCCAAAGGAGGGGGGCCTTGAGGAGAGGGGCCTTGAGGAGAGGGGCCTTGAGGAGGCGGGCCTTGAGGAGAGGGGCCTTGAGGAGAGGGGCCTTGAGGAGGAGGGCCTTGAGGAGGAGGGCCTTGAGGAGGAGGGCCTTGAGGAGGCGGGGCCACCCACCATTGCTGCTGCTGCTGCTGGGCGGCGGCGGCGGCGTGCAGGGCGGCGGCGGCGTGCGCGGCGGCGGCGGCAGCGAGGCCGTTGGGATACGGCGCCTGCCGGAACTGCGCGCGGCGACGAGTATTGCGGTTCGCCACTACATATTGTTAGCAATTGTCTATGATGATGGGTATGTTTGAGGACGTATGCGTGATCAGACATAAGCTGAAGGTGAAGGGTTTCGAAGGTGCAGTTGATGAAGGATAGGTACATACTGAGAGGAGGGGCCTTGAGGAGGGGTCTTGAGGGGAGGGGCCTTGAGGAGGCGGGCCTTGAGGAGAGGGGCCTTGAGGAGGGGCCTTGAGGAGGGGCCTTGAGGAGGACGGCTATATGATACTGTCAGTGACATTCGGTACGGCATGGGAAAGAGACGAAGGTATGGAAGTGGCGTCAATGCTGTAGCGGCGAAGGCTCACTACGCTGCCAATTGGGAAGAGGAAATGAGTACTTACGGGTCTTTGGAGAGCGACAAAGAAGAAGAGAGGTGAGAAGGTCAGTAACCGCCTTATATATGCCCCTCCAGAGTGCCGTCACGTGTGATGACACACACGCTAGAAAATTTGATGGCGCACCGTCGAGGAAGGAGAGGAAGGAGCGTGTTGGGAAGGAGCGTGTTGGGGAGGAGCGTGTTGGGGAAGGAGCATTCGAAGAAGGAGCATGTCGAGGATAAAAGGAACATGTCGGTGACCTCTACCCAATCACACAATAGAGGGGCAGACCAAACCCAGCATTCACAGCGCAGCGTATCAGCTGCACCTAGAACAGAACACGGGGAGCTTGGAAGCGGTGTCATGCCGACTGGGCAAACGGCGAAAAGGACTAGAGCATGTGAAGTGAGCGAATGCCCGACGACTGTAGATTTACGGCAACGCCGTTGTCACGTATCATGTGCCTGAATGCATGTTTGGATATAGTTTGATACTCGGTATTCTAGACTCGGTCACCCCGTTGGTGGCGGCTATCAGTGAGTGCATGGGCGGGTTGCTAGGTAGGATTGATAGGGGGCAGGTAGCTCGTCACGAAGACGATATCCCAGCGTAGTTGCACAGGATTCCAAACAGGCGAAGCTGGTATTCCAGACTTGGAAGCTGCGTAGAGATTGACAAACTTGAGCTTGTCCGTGTCGTCGAGGGTCACTGGGGGGCAGCAAGTTGGCCGACGAGGCAGACCAAGCATGCGCAATAATTGTCGCTGTAGTACTCGAAGAACACCAGACTCGGGCTCAAGTGCTGGCGCCCGTGGCTCTAGGCGTAGGCGTAGGCGTAGGCGTTTCTGCGCTCGGCATGAAGTGGTGACTTGGCTGTAGGTCGGGAAGACTGTATCGGAGTGGCTGGGCGTGAAGACTACAGTCTGCTGCCAATTCGTAGCCCCGACCTGCAACCTGGAGACGAGCATCTTGCATTCGCTTGAGCTAGGATAATACGAGACTAGCACGCCCTGCGAATACTATGCTGTTCCTGTGCAATAGTGAGCCCATGTATTGCGCGTGTCGTCGTTTTGCGTCCACACTAGAATCGCATGGGCTCAACAGCTCGTCGCAAAACAAGGCCACGCCGGAGCGCCTTTACTGCTTACTTGTACTGCTGTTACAGCAATACTGCGCCGTCAAAATCCGCGCTCGAGTATTGATACCACTTGGAATAGTAAATCTACCCTAGCACCCCAAAACATGAATCCGCTTCCGGCCCGTGTTGCTGGCCCGCGCTGCGTTGCGTCGGACCGGGCCAACTTTGACACCATTCAGCCTCTGCAGCCAGTCGCTGCTTGTGCGGGCCAACTTCGGCACAATTCGTTAGTCTCTTACTAGTCTGCGTCACGTGAACATTAGCGTGCCAAGCTACCAGCATATATTTAAACTCGTCGTCGCCCGTCCCAGATTTATCGTTTTTATACTTGCCCGTCTTCCCCCCCCCGACTCATTGCTCAGATATGCTAACATCGTACAGACCTTCTTGCGACTCACTGAGCTCAAGTATTCAGTGGTCTGACAACGTCGCCTCCATTGCACAGCGGGGTGTGGTGTTGTCATGAATCTCCTTCGGGGGCTTCAGCGGGGCAATTTTTGCTGGTCTGCCACTGCGGCACCTTTTTCATTGATTCCACTGCTCTGGCAGTGGATTGAGGAAGAAGTTTGTTTTATAAAGACGGTTGTACCCTCTAGGCAGTTGTGCCCTCCAAATCTACCTGGAGATGAGCTATCGCTCATCACCACGCATACTCGAGCTCAGAGTCGCAAGAAGGTAAGTATGAGAAACAGAATGGGGGACGGGTCTGGAAGGGCTTAAATAGTGCTGGGGGCTGCGGCGCACCTGGGCAAGCCCAGGTGCCTTGCCCAGGTGTATATATGTGTCGTGAGGGTGACGAGCAACAAGCTTCGTGGTGATGTGACGAGCTTCGTGGTTTTGCAGTCACAGGCGCACCGTGGAGTATCGTGAAGCTGGCCCAGCCACCGAGCAACACCTCACGTACATCTGCGTGCACTAGAGACGACGCGTCCAATAGCTCGACCTGCGCGGCCATCGACCTGCAACCCAGCTTCTATCCGTCGCGACAACAGGCGACATCTGTCCAGCTACCAGAGCCTCTGCTGTTCACCTTGTAGTCAGGGCTGGACAAGTTCAAACGACCCTCTCACCGCGAGAAATACACGTAGAAACGTAAAAGCTTTGTATTACGCGAAGCACTAGGCGTACAAGAACCTACCGACGCCCCAAATGCTCTCGCAGTCACTTGCGTCTGGCATCACGCGAAAAAAGAGCCGTGTACCTGCATTATTGGCCGTTGCCCAGCCCGGCACTGCACGACATTCCATTCCTCGAGCCTATGGCATCATCTCTAACCGCGCATTCCACCATCATGGTCCTCAGTCTCAGGTATACAAGACTCTGCACAGCCGTTTGCTCATCTTCCACTTCAACCTAAACGCCTTCGCACGAGCACCGCCTTTGCATCCCGATCCCACCTGCAGCCCACGACTCATTCAGCTTGACAGCATCATCACACAACGTCGAGCTGACCGAAAGCTTACACATGGACAAAACTATAGCCACATGCCGAAGATGCCGTTCCAACACGCTCAATGGTCTGGCCATAGCTCCCTGTCTAGCTCCAACGGCCAACGGCCTGCCCCGCCATGACATCGCAATGACGCCCTTTTGAAATCCCATCGCCAACGTCGATTTGCACGAGCACATGGCAGTGCCACATTTGCATGCTTCAGCTCGCGTAGCGGACATGTGCCCCTCCTCAGCAGTCGATGACGTTCAGCTAGCCCCTCCAGGCGCATGTACAAGGGGCAGATAATCTGCTGGTTCGCGGTAGTTGTATGGCTGGCGACTGCAGGTTCAACGTCACTTGTGGCAATATGTCATTGACATGTCTTTGTGGAGAGTTCATCTCTAGGCACGCTGCTCGTGTTATATATGAGCAGCAGTCCAATCTTCCTTTTCAAATCCACATCCACCTTCTCAAAACTCAGAATCCCTACACATACAGTTTCGCACGCAACATCTGCCCAAGATGATGTCCCAAGCAGCCATGCAGGCTGAAAAGGCCATTGGCCATGGCGACAATGCCACCACCGCCCAGGATGTCACCAACCCTGGCAACGACGCCAGCACCGCCGACTACTCAGAGACTATGAAGGCTCTTGCATGGTATGGCAAGAACGATGTTAGAATGGTCGACACACCAAAGCCCAAGATCCTAGAGCCTCGCGATGTCATTGTCAAAATCACCGGATCCACAGTCTGTGGATCCGACCTGCACTTGCTTCACGGTGCCGTCGTGGAGATGCAAAAGGGTGACATTCTCGGACACGAGTTCTGCGGTGTGGTAGACGAATGCGGATCAGCAGTCACAAAGTTCAAAAAGGGGTACGTTCAATCCAGAGTCCTCTTCATGGGCGCAGGCTAACAAGATCTAGTCAACGAGTTGTTGCCTCCTTCCAGATTGCCTGCGGCGACTGCTACTACTGCAAGCAGAAGCTATCCTCGCAGTGCGAAAAGACAAACTCCAACACCATCGAAAACGCAATGTACGGTGGCCGGACAGCGGGCATGTTCGGGTACTCCCACTTCACTGGTGGTTTCGCCGGTGGCCAGGCCGAATACACTCGTGTCGCGTACGGTGACGTGAACCTTTTAGCCCTTCCCGACGATGTTCCGGATGAGCAGGGTCTCTTCCTCTCCGACGTACTGGCCACATCATGGCACGCCGTCGTTGACACCGGTGTCAAAAAGGGTGACGTCGTAGCCATCTGGGGAGCCGGTCCAATCGGACAAATGGCTGCAGACTTCTCCCTCATGAATGGCGCATCAAGAGTCATCATGATTGACCAGAACTGGCGCCTAGACTTTGTCAAGGCCAGATATCCCAACGTCGACACCATCGACTTTTCCGCACTAGGCAAAGGCGAGTCGGTCACTAGCAAGCTCAAGGAAATGTGCAACAACCGCGGTCCCGACGTCAGCATCGAATGCGCTGCCGGCGAGTACGCAAAGGGCTGGGCGCACTACTTTGAGATGATGCTTGGTCTCGAGACCGACACTAGCGAGCTCATCAACGAGATGATTACCAGCACACGAAACATGGGCCGCTGCGGCATCACTGGCGTCTACGTCGGCTTCACCAACCACTTCAACATTGGCTCCCTCATGGAGCGCGGCATCCGCCTCATCGGCAACGGACAGGCCCCCGTACACATGTACTGGGAGTCTCTCCTCCAGATGATCCAAGAGAAGCGCATTGACCCGTCCAAGATGGTCACCCACCGTGTCCGTCTCGAGGATCTCGACAAGGTCTACTACAAGTTTGAGAAGAAGGAGGACGGCATGCAAAAGGTGTTTGTGGAGACCAAGTGGAGTTTCCCACCGTCCGAGGGCAGCCCCAAGTTGACGAGGTACTGAGTGGTGTATTGATGATGAGATGAAATTATAGTTTAATGTAGTGATGACGACCGATAATACAATACCCAATTAAAATTCTTGCAAGTTTCCCGTTTTCGGCCTGCTGCAGTGAAGAGGAAACTGGGATTTAATCGATTTTTCTGTCATCCACTTCACGCACTAGCAGATGTTTGTGTCAACATTACGGTCAGTGCTCGTCACATCACTTTCCCAGTACGGCTGTAGTACACGCGTCTGCGTTTCTTTGGTTCCCTCAACTCGTCGATTGGCTTTTTGACGGAAACATGCTCCGACCGAATGAAGAACTCTGAATGCTGCTTTAGGAAGTATCCCCACAGTACAGTACTCATATGCACAAATCAGTTGTCATGAACAGGTGATACTTTGAAAACGTCAAATGTAGATGGACTGTGTAAATGACTAGGCATATATCGTAAGCTCTGTTGCCGCAAAAAGATATAGGGTGTATTAGTACCGGTAGGCATAGGTACACGAGGGAATATAGCAAGTGTTCTAAATGAAAACGGGAAAATACATGAATAAATCAGTTCGTAGACTTCCGAGGTACACACCAGACTAGAAGCAGTGTAATGATTTCACCTTAAACCCCCATAATCGTCATCGTCATCATCATCATCATCTGTCTTGGATGAGAAGACACGGCAATCCATCTCCATGTCGCCCTTTACCGCTTTCCTGCTGCATTCTATCCAAGTCCACCTACACCCGAGCTGCCCTCCACCACCAAGCTCCTACCCAGTCTCATTGCCAGCCGCGGCAAGGTTGCCTGATTCAATCCTTCGTTTCTCCAAGCGAATCTCAGTCCAGTGGTTTCGCAAATTGTAATAGGCCGGAATAGACCATATGAGCCAATTAAAGACCCAAAGGTAGCCAAACGCATACTCGAGGCGAACCACCCATTTCGCATCCTCCTTGAACTGCATTCTGTTTGCCAAACATCTCTTCAACCTTGTGTAAATAGGTATGCAAAAGGTCTCGATGGTGATGGGCACCATTTGAGCCGTGTACCAGACTGTAATGGCCCAGACATCGCTCCAAGGAGCCTCTTGCCAGCGGATAGCCGAATGCATGAGTCCGGATAGGAAGAAGACGCCCGTATTCTCAATCAAGCGGGTTGAGAGGTCTCCGCGCCGCATGCCCAGCCAGCCTCGTGTGACGCATTGGATGTGGCCGTTGAAGGAGTGGTAGATGAAGTTGTGCCAGTGCCGGCTCCAGTAGCGCCTCACTGACCATGCATTCTTGATGTTGCCAAACAGTGCCAGCGACCATTCCTGCGGCTCGTCCAGTCCAGTGGCAACGAAGAAGACGGCAAAGACGCTGTGCCAGGCGTCGTACAACATGATGCTTCCGACGCACCAGTCAAACGTGTCCTCAAGGTTACAGTAGACATGGAACAAGGCCAAGCCGGCAGTTGTAAAGCTTGCCTCGTTTTCGTCTTCATAGATGGCCATTGGAGACCAATTGCTCTCGTAAGCAATGTACATGTACTGCAAGCACTGCAACACTAGCCACTTGATGAAGTGGTAGCGCACAAACCTCCAGCGCGTATACCCGTGTCTGTAGCCCTCTGGTATTGGAACACCGTGCGAGATGCGAGTGGGGATCTTGACAATCTCGTCGCTCTTCTTGTCAGTCGCAACGTACTTGACCTCGCCGCTGGTGGGGTCCGACGCTATAGGCAGGAACTGGCCCTTTTGCTGGGCCACCTGCACATGGTTGCGATCGTTCAGCACCTTGCGCGCCTGGTAGATGCGCTCGCTCACTTCTGCCCTCTTCTCCGCCAGGCTGCTTCCTCCCGACTCCTTGCGAGGCAGCGTCGGCTTAAACTCCAAGACGCAGATTTCGTAGCTCGCGTGCGAAATCCAGATGATGCAGGTTCGTGCAAATGTGTCGTTGACCATGTAGTCGTACGAGACGTGATCGCTGTACCGGAATCCATACCATATTGGTATGGCGATGAGGCAAATCGCAAGCTTGCGGTGTATTCTCTTGGTTGGCGGGAAGGCGAGGACGCAGGTAGCGCACAGTAAGGCGAAGAGGTAGCAGGAAATGGGAAAGATGGACCAGGTCCAATGCCAGTCAGCATGGTAGAGTTGACCCGGCATGGCGAGTGCTTCGTGTTGGCGGTATTATGTGCTGTTGCTGGGTCGTGAGTTGAAATGTACGATACGATGTATTCTGGGGAAAAGATACGAGTGAGTTTGAACGAGGGTGCCGCAGTATGGGGATCCGGGGTTCACTGTTGTGGACCGGATTGAAGTCTGGAGATTAAGAGTATGGTTCGTCCAATACACAGCGTTGGAAACTTGTATGAGGCTGTAACCAAACATGCTGGTCAGGAAACGAGTGATTTTGGGCGAGAAGGACTATTAGTTGCATCATCACTGCGACCTTGGACAGTATGTGTGCGCCCTTTCTGCACGATTCCTCCTTGCGTTTGGCGATTTGATGAGCATATTCACTGCAGGACGGCTCGTAATTCCTCTTTGGGTGTGTGCGTTTTGGTGCTTTAAATCTTTTCAACCATGGTACTATCTCCGCCGTCACCTATAAATGTGTGGGTTCAGGGTCTTGGGGTGCTGACTCCCAACCGCTGCGCTTAGAGGCCACGTCTCTATATCTACCTTAACTAAAGTCATTTATTACTATTCTTTGACGAAACGAAACTAGTAATCGGTTTTGCCGTTACAAAATTATTACGACTCTAGTAAAATGTATCCGGCTGGAAGTGACCACCGTACTAACTAATGAAGTAGGCATAGCATTTCGAGATGGCACTCATACCCCATCTTCATGATATAGCAATCCAAGTGTTCAAGATTCTTCAGAAGAACCCATTAGATCTCGAGCCGTTTGGGGGCAGCAGAAGGACAGTGTCGACATCTCCACGAGACACATTGTGTGCATACCGAAGCAGCCACGATTACCTGGGCCATAATTTCTTTCAACCTTGAATACCCTACAATAACCTCATGGCACTTTCCACGTACCACATACGCTCTTACCATTACGTCCTTGCTCTTCTACAGCCAGCATCCTCATCGTTTTCATGATGTCGTACTGCCATCACCGTCGCGGACAAGAGCGAAGATGAGAGGGGAGTTCCTCGATGCACAGTCGCTTTCGAATACAGTTTTTGTATGCAAGGGATGGCTATACGGACGTTGTGAGGGGTATAGAGGACGATAGATGACGGGGTCCGCGCATGACACTAGCCATCTGGTGTACATACAGTGCTTAACGAAACCGGCTTCCCCTCGAACGGAATAGCAACGGATCGTGCGCCACACAACAGGCAAGGATTATAAAATCCCACCCACCTAAACTAGCATATATTCTGGTAGCACACGTATACCGAGGCACCAGTACAAAGCTTTGTATTATAAAAACTCCCAAAATATGCGCACATCTTCGCACCTCTGAAGCGGCCAAGAGGCGTGATAAGTCGCCAATAGCCCTGTATCTGGTGTAGCGAGAAGATTCAGGCAAGGTAGCCATCTGCATTGGTGGCTATGATCTGTACAGCTATCTATTGGTGCACGTCTTAGGCGTGGCTTGCAAAGTGATTGAACTTCGGTTCTCAGGTCGCCTAATCCGTGGCTGCTAGCTCTTCCCCCGCACTTCAAGCTGAGAAAAGCCTTCACTTTGTGTATTAGCTGCTGCTCACAAAACTCTGTCTCCGCCTTCACTGTAAGCTCTAAGCACAATTCAATTTGTAAGTATGCAGTCTACACTTTTACTAATCGAGTAATGTTGAATGTGAATAAAACACAAGCTTGACTCTTACATATCTAGCAATACGCCTTCTTACTGTTAGTTTCGCTTCGGGTCCTCCAAAAGCCTCAGACTGAACGCGTCAGCTATCATGGTCTCTTTCGACCAGCGCCTCGTCTTCCCTGCGGAAACTCAATTTTATCTCGGCATGCTCATATTAATCCTCTTCCTACTTGCCGTAGCCATTGCATTTCTCGGTGTCATGATTTATCAGTTGATAATTGTTGTGCGAATGCGAGGTGAGATGTGGGAAGTGGGCGATCGCGCGCAGACGAGGAAAGTAGGTGGGAAAAAGGAGTAGAGGCAACAGTGACGGAAAACATACGTCGCACAAAGCCTGCGATGAAATGAAGGAACACAGCAGTTTGGAATACGCTACGGCCATGAATTGCACTGGGATATCTATTCCAGACGAGTAGTCGTAGATGATGATGCAAATTGTGGGGACAATAAGATTTCACCTGTTGGTATAAATTTTGGTGTATTGCACTTCTTAGGCCCATTACACACGATTATGTTTTGGAGTAGAGAGAGGTGAAGTCTGCTCAGTCTCCAGCCTTGTCTGTACATACATCTACTACTGAGTCGAACTGTTCAGAGTGCGCTAGTGCTATACTACGCCTATTAACCAACTAGAGCTTCATGGCCCCTACTTACAATGTAGCACACACTTTGTTGCGGCTACATTAAAAGGGAAGCTGATTTCACTACGCACTGTATCAAAGTCGATGATCCCCTCAATCATCACAATCACTACCGGTGTGAAACCGTAGAACGTTACTCTAATACACTGGGGTGGAAAAACACCTTCTTCCCTGCCAGTCCTCACCGTAGGTTGATTCGTCATCCTCTCTTACCCAAAACACAGGCCGACGCGTTCTCATAAGCGCTAGACCGCTTCCAACCGTAGCAATAAGCAAAAAAAGGACCTTTTCAACATCTTCCCTACACTCTTCTATTCATTCAGCCACGCACTCATAGGTGGAGACAGCTAGTCAAAATGTTTTGACATGGGCAGCACTCGAGAGATTCACACATGTTTGCAACTGAGTAATTTTCAGAAA
>JAXRVH010000130.1:0-10092 GCA_034640345.1 Drechslera avenae | reverse complement strand
CTCAAGAAAAGTCTGTCAACGTATGCGACAAGGGATATGCGAGGCCTGACGAAGCCGGCTTCCATCACTGCGAAATCAAAGACAGTATTGACACCGATATCAGTGCTGATATTGGCGTTCCATCCGAGTGTATGAGTGTTTAGGTCATCTGTCTTGGGCATGCCAGGTCTCCTCAAGCCTGACATGTGTGTACTGACCAGATCTATGGATGTAAGTGCTATACCGTGCTTATCACAGAACCTTTTTATGCCGTTGGAAAATATGTAACCGAGCAGCGTGTTGAGTCTTGCCACTGGCGACGATTTGCGCTCTACTTCACGAAGGGCGGTGAGAATATGGTTCCGGATAGGAGGTAGAGTAGGTACCGAGCCGCACTGTTCTTAGTTAGCATCTGCAGCGCAACGTTATCAAAGGTACTAACTTGGATGAGCTCTAGATACAGCGTGGCATGAGGAGAGGCTTGCCGATACCGAACCAGCGCGAAGTCAAGTTGGTTTAGCCCACTTCCGCAACAGACACCCAGGACCTGGAGGTCCAACGCAGCTTGTAGACTCTTCACAGTCCCTCTCGTCTTGATGTTTCGGCTGTCATAGTCTGCTGATGGTTCGTGGCGGCACATGCTAGGCTTTGGTTGAGCAGCAACCAAGAAATGCACTCGAGTGCTGTAACTAGGCCAAGAGGCGAAAGTTATTAACTTCGAAGTGTTATGCGTCTAGTGGCTTATGATTGAGTTGTCTCCAAAGATCTTTAGGGTGTTCGCCCTATGTAGAGCCTTGCGTTGGAAGATACATGCTGAGGACAAGTTGGAGGGAAGGGGAGATATGACGACGAACTCTATGCCGACTGACTAAACCCTGGGAAGTCTCGCCATATAGAAGGTCACGTGTCAAAGATCTAGCGTCTCAATACGACTTACGCGAGGGAGATTTGCTCGGAATAAACACCCGGGCTGCCAAATCGACGCAGCTGCCTGATAGCTATCACTGTGAATTCTAATCAACACCAGACCGATTGGTGAAACTGAAAAAGAGTCCATAAATAGTACACCACGATTACGTGATACATGACACTCATCTTGATTTGCTGATAAATTTACAAGCTCTACAGCTACCAGTCACGGCTAAATGCGTACAGCTCACGCCACATTCGGTTCAATTCACCGATGATCTTAAACTCTAAATCTTGAACTCTGAAGATAATGGTATTGAAGATGTGTTTTGTTACAAGCAGTACGTGTCAGGCTTGCAGGTTAAAACAACATATCGCATGATTGAGGCCATTAAGTCATAGAACATGCGATAGCAGTTGAAGAAAATGACCATGGGCGCACCAAGCGCCCTCCTCTCTTCATGACGGTTACCAATCTTTCGGAACTATCTACAGCTACAGCAGTGTTGATCAAAATTTTGGAACAATCAGCCGGCGACTGGGGCTTTCAAGAAGTGGGATGATTTAATACACTATCTCTGCTGACTGGCAACATTGGAGGAGACATGAGCAACATCTTTGGCTTCGCAATAGAGCAAGGATTAGCTACGCTAGAAGATAAAGGGTGCTAAACATGGTGACATGTAAGGGTATTCGAAGTTGATGGTGGTGATCAATTTGTGTGGAGATCCCACTTCTGACAGATTCGACAAGCGATCTCTACACCATTATGGTGCCTTTATCCTTCATGCGCTCAATATACTATATTTGTGGTATCAAACACCATGGTCTCCTCTCCCAAGAATTTGTAATGGCTGCCAAATGATGGCGGGACACCTCATTTGTCCCGCGCTGAACGTCTTGCATAGTCTCTAACACTTTCGACAGCGGTCATTTTCTAGTTGATTCTGTTCAGCTGCTAGCTGTAAAAGGAATCCTTTAGTACGAGTAACTGCTCAGTTTACTTATTCCTCGAGTAATGGATTGATACCGGGTAGGATTCCTGCTCCCATAGTACTATGTCGGAGAGAGTGAAGAAGTAGGGATGCCCCACTCAGCTTTCAGTGCGTTGATGATCCATGTCGTTGGCCAGACGTGGTGTTTTTCGAAGTCGCTCAAGATCTGCATTACTTGATCTCTTTCCCTAGGATTGCATACTAGCGGTCCCCAGATGAAGATGGTATGGCAGATGGTAATCGCCAGTGGGACAGTCTCTGGTGAGCTGTTGCTAGCCCCGCAAATGGCGCGTGCGTGCGACAAGATTTGATGCTATTGTAATGAGTACATGGTGGTGCTTTTCGATGGCTCGAGTGCTTACGTTTGTTTCGGAAAAACTCTCGGCATTGCGGATTGCGAACTTCGGGCCTGGTTTATAACGTAGGAGCATAATATGTGCAAAGTGGTAAAACCCAAACGATACAGCTGATACATCTGTGAGCATCTAAGGGAGGAGATAAGGTTACAGGACTTACTGTGCCAGTCGGCCGTAAACAGAATCCTGGGGAAGAAGCCTTGATCGCCAGCTAAGCCTTCGAAAACCGCATTGAAGCCGTCCGGCCTGTCATGCATCCACGCCTGAACAAGGTCCCACAGCTCCTGCCAGCGTCGCATCTTGTGAGCTTTCTCGTGTTGGGGTTCCTTACCATCGAAGCAGAAGTTGACGACGCATGCAACAGTCCATGTCATTTGATTGGCCCAAGCTGTCTCTAACCTTAATCGAGCCAGCGGGTGCGCATCTCGCATCTCGCCTGGGGTCGGGTGCAGTTGCAACGAGAAGTCGATATCAGGCGGCTGCTGGTTGATAGTAGCATTGTAGAGGCACTGGCGTATGTAAACCCAGAAGGCGGCTTCGCGCAAGGTGGGCGCTGATGGATCTACATAGTGGTTACCCTGGGACGACCGAATGATGGCCGAGCAGCCTGCGAGGTGCTGTTCATCATCTGAACCAGTGCTGGACAGGACTAGGAGCACACGTTAGGATTGAGATTCACAATAGACACGTTGGTACGCACCAGTCAGCTGCTCATAGAAGCGCAGTATGACAATGGCGCACAGGAGAGTCTCGTCGTGGCTAGCAGCATCCTCATTTAGTTGCTCGATGAGCAAGGCAATGCAGCGCTGATAGGCTGCATCCGCTGCGGCGTCCTTTCTACAGTGGCGAGCAGCAAAGGACATAACGGCGTAGCAAAGCAATGGGCATTGTTTGATTTTCTCCGGTACTAACAGCGCAAATTGATGAGTGGCATCCGTGCAGTCGAGCCAGCGACCGAGATGTTCGGTGTAATGGTGCATCAGCAAGGCTTCTTCATGTGTTAGAGGAACAGGCAGTGATGGGTAGTTTCTCGCGCCCTCTAGAATCTCTCTACGGTTATGCGAGGGCGAACTCGTCTGCTGCAAGGCCTGGCGGGTATGCACCGACGGGGAGCCCTCTGGCGTGTTTCCCGGGCTGTGCGACTGCAGCAGACTCGCTACTGACACGCCGCCCGTTGTGCTCTTGGATTGGGAAACAAAGTACGGCGAGCCTAGAGACGACTTAGCTAGTGGCGAGGAAACACGGGTAGACTGGTGTTTCGATGCCCCATCGGTCCGACTGTTTTTCCGTCTTCTCGGTGAAGTGTTCCGCCCGAAAGTATCCTCGCTGAAGTTGCCCGCATGCACCGCTTCATCCCTTGTATCGACGCCATCGATGCTGTCGTCGGTGCCGCCGGCAGCAAATTTACTTGACGCGTGCCCGTCAGGCTGGTAATCCTTGAACTTGGTATGTGGCTCTTCCCACTGGCAAAGGCGGTTCTTCTTGCCGCAAGCTTTGCACTCTGGATGGGTCTCGTCGCCTGCCCGCGGAATCAGTATCGAAAGAACAAGAATCGCTCTAAACAACAGACATACACTTTACGCGGCGCGCTCGACATGTAAAGCTTGCACACATTAGTGAACTTCGTCGCCAAAACTTCATAAGGTTCACTTACCAGCCGTTCCTGGAGCGGAATTTGCTGTACAAGGTCAGCGATACGTTTCACGTGCAATCTGGGTACGGGAACTTACCACATGTGTATGAATTTTAGACAAATGTTCGAATTGAAGTGCACCCATCGCACTATTAATGCCTGGATGATGCCCTTCGCCTCTACCTCGACCCGTTGACAACAGCGCTCGTCATGAACCGCGGTGCAACGTCACTCTGTCCCATGTACTAGGCTATGCGCTGAAGATACGGCAATCATGCAAAGCGTACGTTTTCTTCGATCAATTCGGACAGGTGCCGGTATCCAATACTACTCTTCATTCGCTCGATGTTGATGATCCTTGTCAGGCGAAACTTGGTGTCGGGATCAGTTGTCACAGCCAATCAAAAATAGCAGAGGGCAAAGGGTCAGATCTCACACGCTCTCCAGGTGTTCAAGTAAGTGAGCTTCAAATGCAGACTACTTTGCGTGCACCAGCTGTCTTGTGTGTTTGCCCAAGGGTCCATTCCAATTCCCCTAGCCCATCGGTCAAATCTTTCGACAAAAGGCTGCCGATACGCTTCTACCCCAAGTAAACTGATTCATATGCAGGATTGAAGATATTAATTGCTCAAATTTGATGGCTATAGACCTTCTCCACAATGTATCTTGTCGAGTGCTGTGATCGAAACAATATCCTCCTCATGATTCACCCTCATGATTTACCCTCCTCTTCCAACGCGAACTCTACAGTCTCTGGATGTCTCCCTTTTCAATTCTCTGTCAGGCGTGTACTTAAACGATGTCTGTAGCTTTATGGAGAGAAGACAAGGCCTCACCTCAATGAGCAAGAGGGATCTCTTCCCGCTGTTCTGCCATGCCTAACATGCCTCTCCCAAGGAAACAAACATTCTCAAGGCGTTTGAGGCAACAAATCTTCTTCCTCAACCAAGAGAAAATTCTGCAAAGATCTAGGGACATCGAACTGTCGCAGGCCAAGCGTTGTCGCAAACATAAACCTTGTTACTGTTAACGCCGTGCGATGACCTTCATATTTATGGTGTGATACACGTTCCAAGTTCTACACATCTTTCGGTTACGTAAATCAGCGATAGTAGCTTTTGTAATGAAAGTACACGTCAGGCCATTATCCTTGATTTCCGTATCTATGCGTCACGCCGATAACGTGGAACGACAGGTACAACTTTGATACAACGTCGATACCTTTTTCTCAAATTTTCATTACCAATCGTCATACTTGACCTAGCCTCCATCACAGTCTTCGTAACAAGACTCATACTAATTAGGTGCTAAGACTAATTTCCATGGGCCGCATCAATCTTCCCAAGCACCCTGTTTCGTTACTTGTCTTGTAGTCCCAAATTCGAAGATCCACGTCCTCAAACTCATCATTTCTGCGCTTCACTACACAGACGTATTACTATAAGCATAGCCTGGTTGGAACCGCACTTTTAATACACGTTGCAAATACTTCTCGAGTGCTCGGATCAGGACGATAAGCATGTTATCAATGATAACAGTGTTCGTTGATTCCAAGCAGGTGTTGGGTACAGATCAGGATCATGTTATGATAAATGTCCGAGTGAACGAAGAATTAAGTCCATTCTGGAAGAGCAGCGTATTCATCTCGTTTTCTCCTATCGCTTTGTTTTGTGGTGTTGTTCTGCAATGCTGTTCATAAATGAACTAATGAATCCGTGTGATGTGCTTCGATAGTGTCGAGGTTTTCTCCTTTAGTAACGCCACAACTGTCTTTCCTGCCATGTAGAATTTTGCTTACCGTTCGCTACCTTACCCGTCCGGCCCGGATTGCGGGTATTGGTCACCTATTTCTCTTCCATCTTACTGGGTCGCGTCGCCATCTGTCCCTAGATGCCCCCTTTCTTTTGCGACCCCAACTACGTTCAATAGCCCTCCGTTCTGATTCTGACATACGAATCCGCATTACTGATATACCCCCTAAAACTCGGTCCAACACTCCAATTCGCTAGGTCTTTCACGACATCTTTCGCCACATCACACAAGTCCGCTTGGTCTGTCTCTTGATTTTGACACAGCGCTTCCCATGTAGTGTATGACCAGTTGCACTTCACGTTGATGCTCATGTCCATGAGCCACTCCATGCGCTCTTGCATAGCGGGAATTTGAACAGCAAGTTCGCGGAAGGCAGGCCAGACGACGAAGTCAACGATGCTGATATGCGGCATGAACAGTTGGTTCGGGCATGGACGAAGCCACTCTGGGATGGCATTGTAGGTTTCGGGAGAGGGGAAGATCATCCAACGCATTAGGTACCAAAAAACATACATGCAGCCGAAGCATGAGAAGGTGTTGCCTAGCATTGTTAGTAAAACAATTATCTAGTGGGTGTATTCAACGCCACTTAAGCTGTTGATCTATACCTTCTAGGAACACGCTATGTACCATCCCAACCGCCCACTTAGATAGTATACCCGAGGCTTTAAATACGTGCCCATCGAACAGAGCTGCAAGATTGGGTTGAGTCTCGATAATCTGCTCTATTGATATCCCCGTGTTCCTCAAGCTTGCAGCTTCCTGTAAGAACGTGGAGAAAGCGCATCCCAGCGAACCAGGACCAGGTGCTGTGTTGATGGGTAGCATGGCCCACACTGGAAGAGAAAGATTTCTTATCTGTGTGTCCTGAACATGGGCTGGATAGTGGTTGTTTCTGATACTGCTGGAGAAAGGCAGATGGCCGAAGAGGTTACCAATGTCTGAGTTTGGATGTATGCGAGTGGTATTGACGACCGATTGACGACTAGTGAGCTGGGTAAGATGAATCGATCGAATCGTGGGTTGCCAGCGTGGTGAGGGTCTCTGGCTTTGAGATGATCGTTTAGATGTCGGAAGTCGATTTCTGCCAACATCGAAGTTTGATGCTTGCTGCAAGAGCCGCGAGTCAATCTTGATCTCGTCGGAACCGTCCTCGTCTTCTTCATTTTTATCTTCAGACTCGTTTCTAGCTAGAAGATAGTCATCTCGGTTGAACAAAGGAACCAGGAACGCTTGATCTCTCACTGCGTCTCTGTTAGCTGACTGCTTCCGTTTGCATAACGGCGCAGAAGACGAAAGCATACTTGAAGAAGGTGCCCTTTGGCTTGTAATTGGAGCCAAAAAGACGATAGACCTTTGGGGAAACATCGCGCCTTTACCCTGATCGAGGGTCGACTCGTGACTCATCCCGCTTCCAATAGTATTTGGAAGCTTCTGACCTAGTACACTAAACCGGGGTTAGCAACATGCTACAGCCAAAAGATGTGATATTTGCTTCGTACATACCTAGGAGGTTGGTTAGATACCGTTGGGGACGGCGTCATGGGGAGGGTCTTTGCAACGTCTCCGGGTAGCTCACCAAGTCTCAGTCGCGCGAGAATAGCAGCAGCTCGATCGTCAGTTCCTGAGCGAAGCGACGTGATTATGCGCTTCAGAACCTCCCGCTCGCCACTAACGTTGTTCCGTCTGATGAGCTTTATACGATCAGCTCTAGAGAAGCCTTCAGCGACATCGTATTCACATATCGATGTCTTGTTCCTGCATAGATTGCACCGAGGTCTCGTACCGTCACACTGCGAGTAAGCGATCAGCGGTATCCAAAGAGTCCTTGGAACTGGCAAGAAGCCTACCCACAGGTAGCGTGACATGTAGTGAGTACCCATAGAGAAACAGGTTGGAGATGAAAGCGTTATGCACGCTCAATCTCAGCGTTGAACACTCCATACTGCTTGAAGGTATTGTATACTGCGTAGTAACAATGCGAAGTACTTTCAGGGCACTCAAGCCTCTGCCACCCCATAAAATCTGGTCCTACGTACCTTAGTTCTCCGGTGCCGGCACTGCACACATGCCACTGCAACAGCCTGTCGCTTTTTCCGCCTGTCTGATGTCGGGCGTCGCTGTCCGGGCTGGTTGAGGGCTGGGACAATGCTTTGCCATCGCTCCAAGGGGTCCATGTCGTGATTAACGATGCTGTAGGGGATACTTAAAGCTTATGAAGATCACACAAGGTCGCTGGTAGAGCCTGCTAAGTCTGGGTTATCCGTTAGGGTAGGCGTGAGCGTGTTCCGTTGATCGCGTTGTGGAAAATGCTTCGCGCTCTCAATTTATACCTCTTCCACTTGTTGACCTGAGAAGCGTTTTTCCAGTAACTCATCGCAATAGCAAGACCAGTTAATTTGACACAGACTCGTTGCCTTCGAGATAATGGACAGTCGGCATTCGTAAGCCAGATCGAGTTTTACCCGCTTCTCGGTACAGATGACCGACATGAAGCCCCTTGCAGGAATGTTCCTGGCCAACAAGGCCCCCTACCGCATCGTCTCGCATGCGATAAGAAGCGCTTCAGACGAATATACAGAAAACCGTTACATAAACACTAGACGAACACGTGCGCCGTTCAGGGTCTAGATGTGCCGTTTCAGTACCGTACGCCGTCAACCTCGCCAGTGATTCTTACTTCACATGATCCGCGATTCTTCATAACATAGATAGGTCTTGCAGAGCAGTACAAAAACGTTAGCAGTCTTCGTGCGTGCGGTATAGAGACCGCTCATCCAGAGGTACAGCCAGTACATCGCTGGGGGAAAGCCTGGATTGAACTTCGGATCTCTTCGCCGACGATAAGAGGGGCAATTGTTACAGACCAACCACAGACTAGTCACCGAGCATTGCTGGTATCCATAGGGTAAGACAAGGATGCGCAGAAACCGGTATTCATGAGAAATTCATGGGCGTATGCATAAAGGTTACGTAGGATCGCCGACCGGTGTAGCATGCATGTGATTATAATCAGTGGTACACAATTCCATAGCATACGTGCGTACAAAGCCATCTTTTTAGCAGTCCCCCTTGAGATCCGTCGGAAAGTAAAGCCGGCACACTTCGCCCCAGAGCGGCGCTAGCTTCGCTGATCCTTGCTCTCGGTAAAAAGTTCCGAGCCGCCAACACCCGAACTCGTCTTTAGGCAAATGCTGGGCGCTTGGCCTATTAAGCGCTTCCCTTTTCGTATGCGGTGTCTTACTTGCATGCAAAAGCAAGGAATAAAAGCAGAGTGAATACGTCGTGTGACGTAGTATGCACTTGGGATGGACATGTGAGAAGTTTTTTGCTTGGATGTGACCCTCCAAAAATTACTGCTTGATGCACTAAGCCAGCTGTGGGCAACCTAAACTTTCTGTAGCATGAATAGCTCGAGCTTCTACACCACTGAGACGGCATCTTAAGCTAAATTTTGCGACGAGATATGTTGATGGCTAAGTGTGCGAAGTCGGCCACTATGCCAGTATGATATCTCTCATCCCACACTTCAGTAGGCCCTAGCCAGCACCAGTTTCATAGTTCCTTCTCATGCGAGCTGACCAGTAGCATGGTTAACATGAGCTTTAGCACGCAGTTAGTGTTAGCCCTGACTTACCAGTACGCATACCGACGCAGAAAAGACTCTGGCTAAACTTCGCCACCATCAAACCGTCGTCTCAGTCGTACGGGGACAACCGAATGTTCTCTGTGCAGGCGTCTAACTTGTACGGAGTTCATCAAGTAGTGGAAATGGACGAGTGAGTAACGTAGGTGCATGCTTCGCGGATCAGTAAGTAGGTGTCCAAGCTTAATGCGTCACTAATAGATTTTCTTTTGCGTGTTTTAACATCATGGCCTGCTTCCTACTATTATCCTAGCATTATACTAACTATGATATCTCTCCAGTTCCTTCGCCCCTGCAAGTACCACTTTGCATTCTTTGGTCTATTCTCCGATCTAATTTAATAGACACGTTTGTGGCACCGAATCCTCAGTCGCTTGTTTCGTCGGCTTGACTAAATTACTAATTGAGTACTGCCGTCTTCACCGGTCTACAGAGCGGAGGCGAGGCGTTCTTTAATCTATTTACGTAGGCTCGCTGGTACGTGGATGGCTTTATTTCAATGCGAGGCCCGCAACATTATGTTAAACTCAAAGCTGATTCCACTGCGACGGCCGCGAGTACCGGTGTTATTGTTGCTGAAATGAATGATCCCTCTCTGAATCATGTGGCACCTCTTCTTGATTCTGTGCATAAACGATGTTCAACGTATCTGTTTCGAAGTGATCGAAAAACTGCGGAGCTGCCCACAAGTCCTGCATGTTGGCGACCGGAACAACCTGGTCGAAATTGGTGAAAAAGGGATTGCCAAAAGGTATGGGTGCG
>JAXRVH010000129.1:0-10513 GCA_034640345.1 Drechslera avenae | reverse complement strand
AAATAATTCTAAGTCTAAAAAAGCTATCTTATTAAATTTAGTAATTAGGTTTATATAGTGCTTCGTATATCTACTTAGTTTACTATATAAAAAAGTGTACCTCTAAGATTTTTTCTAGCTAGTTAACCTTATAATATAAAAATTAAACCTAATATTAGTTCTATACTATATAAGGAGAGTAACTAGAGTGCTTAGATCTCTAGTTACCTACTCTATTAGATTAGTTATAGCTAGCTCTTAGCTCTAATTTTAAATTAAAGTTTCTACTAGCTTATAGCCTTTTTAGCGTATAGTAGAGTATTAGAGACTAAGACTATATTTTACTAGTACTCTCGCCTAATATTTCTTATAGTAGTTATTAATAAAATAAAAAGAGGTATCTAATACTAGCTACTTTATTATAGTTAGAGTTAGATATTTTACTATTTAGTAGCTATTAGGCTAAACTACTTCTTTATTAGATAGGTTACCTCTTTATATAGCTAACTTTTAGTAGGTTAATACTTATTTTAGTACTATTTATAGTATAATTTTAAGTATTAATATTACTTTAGTTCTATATTTATATACCTTATTTTCTAGATAGTAGTTAGCTATATTTACTCTTCTTAGTATATTACCTAGGACTTAGTAATTATTAGACGCTTACTTAGAAATTAGTAATAGTTATACTATACTCTTTCTTATACTTCTAATACCTAAAGTTCTACTTATATTCTATAAGTAGGTACTATTTTAGAGTCTATAGATTATTAGCTATACTAAATTAATTACTAGATTCTTAGAAGTAGCTCTAGTAACTATCTACGCTTTATACTATATAAGTTAGCGTAGACTTTCTCCTCTTAAGACGTATATATAGCGGGCTTATTATAGATAGTAATACTTACTAGATTCTATTATAGACTACGTTTTAGAGAACTTAGTAGAGATAATTAAATAGGTTACCTATAGTAATTACGCTATATACGCTTTTAAGGCGAGTAATTAGAGATACTTTAGTAACTCTCTTTCTAGTACTATCTACTTCTTTAGGGGCTTAGCTAGTGCGCTTTAGCGCGCTAGTAAATAATAGATACTTAGTTAATTCTACTAGTAGTTATATACTTATCTTAAAGATTAAGCTATATATATCTAAGTATAAGTAATTATACTATAAAACTATAAATAGCTTATTAAATTAGTTATTATTTATTTAATAATACCTTACTACTTAAATAACTATAGTAATTCTAGAGCTAATATATACTAAAAATCCTAACTTTAGAAGAGATATATTTATTAGATAAAAAACTAATACTTTTTAGAGCTTCTTAGTAATTTATAATAGCTTTATAGATTATATAGCCTTACGCTAGTAATAGTTTATTTAAATTTCTACTCTATTAACTTTTAATAGTAAGGTATTAGCTTACTATAGTTTTAATAGATAATAGGGAATTAGAGTTTAATTCTAGAGAGAGCCTAAGAAATAGCTACTATATTCTTTACTAGTCTTCTAACTATTTCTTCTATAGATATATATCTATAATGTAGTTTATAAGCGAATTAGATACTTAACTAAATTGGATACGCTCTACTAGTGTAGTAATATTAATACTATAACGTGTTATATCTTAATAATATAATTACTTATTAACTTATCTTAAATTAGATCTTTAGCTTACTCTTTTTAATATCTAATCGCAATATATTTAAAGCTAAAGACGTACTATCTCTATCTATAACGTGCCTTAAAGTACTCTATCTAACTAATACGCTAGAAAGCGCTCCTAACGCGACTATAAAGCGAATTTAAAGCGCCTAAATAAGCTAGAAGAGAAGGCTATAGTTAAGCGTATTCTTAATAAGTCTTTAAGAGGATTTACGCCTATAAAGGCTAATATTTAAGTAATAGCTAATAAACTATTATATAAGTAAGAGAGTAACCTTACTAGTAAGAACTAGGTTAATAACTTTATTAAGCGAACCTTTAAGCTCTATACGCGCTAGAGCTATCTCTATAATTACTAGTAAGCTGCCTATAAGGACTTAGTAGCTATCTAGCGCTAGTTTAACTTAGTCTAGGTAATAAAGTAGAAGTAGAGTATTATAGATAATAATATCTATAACTTTAATAAGACTAGCTTTATAATAGGTAAGATTTTATTATAGTTAGTTATTATAGGCTTAGAGGGATATAGTAAAAAGAAGTAGGTATAGCTAGGTAACTATAAGTAGGTTACTATAATTTAAGACGTAGGCGTATTAGGTTGCTAGATACTACTCTTTATTATCTTTATAGATAAGGTGCTTATTAACGTCTAGTTTAAGAATTTGCCTACTAACTAGGTTCTTAAAGTTAGTTCTAATAGCTAGATAAATAACTAGCTTACTCTTGCCTAGTTAGAGCACTTTAATATCTATATAAAGAGGTATACTATAGGTAGGTATTAACTACTTATTATTAATAGCTATAAGAGCTACTACTCTATTAATTTTTAAGGTCTTTATAAGGAGAAGAATATTATTCTTCTCTATATACTTACGTACTTATCTTACCTATTATAGCCTCTTAATATTACTTACTTCTTACTATTAAAGTATAAGTATAGTAATACTATTTTAGGCTTAGTACGTAACTATACTAACTATATTAGTAAGAAGACTTTTCTACTAGCCTTTAAGGCTACTTTTAAGTAGTCTATTATAAAGGAGAATATCTAAGCTAGCTTTAGAGGCGCTAGTCTAGTCCTATATAACCTATAGGCTATACTATTAAAGCTTAATATAGTAGTATAGATACTATATTAATTACTATAATAGGTAGCTATCTAGGAGGTATAGATACTACGTAATATATATAAAGTTAAGGCTTAAATTAGTCTTATTTAATAGAGTATAAGAAAGCGCTATAGGTCTTCTACTAATTTACTTACTAAGTAGATTGCGTAGTTAAGTAAAGAGGCTTAGTAAATAGTATATAAGATAGTGCTTCTAATAAAGAAAATTACTACTCTTTAAGAGGCTCTTAATAAGTTAAATAAGTGTAAGAGCTATAAGTAGTAATATATATAGATAGAAGAGACTCTTACTATAGGCGAGATATAAGAAGTATTAGCTAAATAGGTAGGTAGTAGTTATAGTAATAGTAAGAGCTTATTAAAGAGAGTATAAGAGGAGAGGTAGTATAGGTGTTATAAGTAGACTAGATATAACGCCTATACCTATATAGTTAAAATTAATAGTGCTAGTAATAGTAATAGATCTAAGGAGTAAATTAGCTTATTATAATTTTTAATATACTATATTAAGTAACTATAATAATATTGCGAAGTTACCGTACTAGTAGAGCGTATCTAATTTAGTTAGGTATCTAATTTGCTTATAAACTATATTAACTATATATTTATATAGTCTATACTTTATCTTAAAGGCTATCTTCTACTTATATCTCTTAGCTATTTAAATATAGTAAAATTCTTTCTAAATATTAAATTTTATAAACTACTTAGCTCTCTAGAGCTAATCTATAAGCTCTATTATTAGTAGTAAAGAGTATTAGTTCTTTATTATTATACTATTTAATCTTTAGAAGTTAATATATAGCTACTACTTTCTATTAGACTTCTTTATAAATAATATTAGTAAAGCTATCTAGCTACTACTTATATAGATAAACCTCTTTTTTATATTTTTCTAAATATACTCTCTTAGTTCTACCTTATACTTAGGCGTAACTAGGTATATAGATTCTAGGATAAGCTTAGTACTTTCTTTAATATAGATCTTATAATTCTACTTCTAGTAATCTACTAACTTAGTAGCTTCTATTTCTTTAAATAGTTTTCTAAACTTATTTATATTATACTCTTATAGTATATTTAGTAGTACTAGTTCTTTCTTTATAGTTATAACTTACTATATCTAAATAACTTCTACTCTCTAAGAGTTCTTCTTATAGATTCTTATAATTTTATAAGATAAGATCTTACTAATCTTTCTATTACTAGATAAGCTCTAGACTATTAGGCGTATCTTTTTTTATACTCTAGTAACTCTACGCGTAGGCTCTTAGTAAAGTATTTTCTTCTTTAGCTAATTAATAGCTAGGTTATACTTAATTAACTAATTATAGCTAATTAATATATCTTCTTTTCTAAGATCTATAATATTAATTTTTACCTAGTCTTTTATCTCTACTATATCTAGTAATACTAGTTAGGTCTCTAGTCTTATTATACTATCTCTATATACTATAGAGTTATTATTAGCTAATACTACTTATACTAGTTAGTCTTTAACCTAGTATAGTATATTATACTTCTTTACTACTTAGAGTAAGATTACTATCTATATAGTATTACTATCTATAGTTATTATAATTCTATATCTATATACGCTAACCTCTACTCTTAATCTAAGACTCTATACTTCTAGGTTCTATATATTATAAAGAGTTATTTTAGAACTATCTATACTAGCGTAACTCTATCTCTAGTAGTATTCTAGTTTTTTAACTAGCCTTATTTTCTAGAATATTTTCTTAGAAAGTAGCCTATACTATACTTAGTATTATAGTATATTCTATAATAATTCTTATAGTAGAATAACTAATAAATATATTTATAAGGTATTAGTTCTTCTTATAAAGTAGCCTTCTAGTTTTTCTAAGATCTAGGCTTCTTATATATAGAGTAATTCTCTATATAATACTCTCTATTAGTAAGAATCTTATACTACTTATTATTTCTTTACTATCTAGTAGTTTTATATTATTCTTTATAGAACCTATATTATAGCTTATACTTAGTTTAGTACTTAGCTTAGTATTCTTTAGTTTTCTATTCTAGTATATAGAAGAGTATAGATTCTCTACTCTACGCCTTCTAGTTCTTAAAGTATAGTTACTTATATATAGCCTATTATATAATTTCTTTAGCTCTTAGGCTAGTAATAGTAATATATAAGTTCTTTTTATTATAATCTTTTACTATATATTCTTTATCTCTATATATCTAGTATTCTTTATCTACTAACTATTAATTTACTTTAGTATCTATAACTTTCTAGTCTACTAGTCTTATATTATTATAATTTACTATCTCTCTAGCTTCTAGTACTAGAGGTATAATCTTATAGATTTTATAGTCTAATAATTAAGCCTCTTTATATAGTCTTATATTACTAATATTATTATTCTATAATAGTATAGAATCTAGGTAAGGCGTACTCTATCTAATTATTCTAATTCTAATAGCTTCTTATTTTCTAGTTTTATTCTTAGAGTAGTCTTTATAGAAGTATTCTACTTTACTATATTAGAGGTATACCTTACTATTATAACGCCTCTTATATTCTTTCTAAGAAAGACTATTACTTAGTTCTTTCTAAGAGCGTTAATTCTTAGATTCTTACTATACTTTATCTATTATAATAACGTCTTCTTTCTAATCAATCTAAATATATTATTAGTACCTTTTAGTATTAGTAATAGTTAGCGTACTCTATAACTATTACTCTATTCTTTTCTATAGGTAATTATTAATTTAGGTAGCTAATTCTATTAGTATATATAGATCTTCTAGTTTATTATAGTATATAAGGCTATCCTTAATTATTTTCTTTAAACTATTCTTAAATACTATTTAGAGTATAGTATTATTCTAGTTAATCTATAACTATAGCTATTTAAACTTAGCTATATAGGCTAATACTAACTTAGTTTACTTTAAGTAAGTTATTACTTTCTCTACTTAGTTTTTTATATCTACTTTACTAAAAATATATTCTATCTTATTCTTAAAGTTAATCTAGCTTATAAATAGGTTTTAAGTTTCTTTCTTTTCTTCTTCTATAGTAGAGCTATAGAGATAATCCTTAATATATAGCTATATTTAGCTTACTACTTTTTCTTTTATATAAATACTTACTATTAGAATCTTTTTCTAGTTATTAGATACTTTATTATATTTATAGTATAAGTTAATATTAGTAAGAAATATATAGAGTTCTAATCTTCTATCTTTATATTTCTCTAGTATAGCTATCTTAGGCTTAGGTAGCGCTTAAGTCTACTTATTTAGTATAGCTATTAGCTAAGCTATTAGCTAGTTAATAGTCTTTATTATAGCTATTATCTATCTTACTTAAGCGTTCGCCTATTATCTAAGATCTCTAACTATTTCTACTAAGAGTAGTATCTCTATCTTAGAGTTAGTATCTTTATAGTCTAGTATATTATTATCTAGAGGCCTTATCTAGCTAGGCTCTAGATTTATTAATATAGAGTAGTAGTTAATAGATATTCTTAGTAATCTTAATTAGATAATCTATTTATTAAATACCTTCTATAAAGTCTATAGATAGTTAAAGTATTATTATTTTATAAGTAATATTAATACTTAGTAGTAGATTTTTATAATATAGTATTATAGTAATAGTAATATAAGAAAGTAGTTAAGGTACTATTCTAGTATCTTATACTTAGTTAAATATAGTATTTACTTAGTAAATATACGTAGGTAGAGTAGCTATAAGTATATAATAAAGAAATATTTTTAAATTTAGAACTATCGTAACGCCTTATATTATTATAACGCCTTATTCTATTATAATATCTTATTCTATTATAACACCTTATTCTATTATAACTTCTTATTCTATTATAATACTAATTTTTCTATATCTATAAATATCTTATTATTATTAGAACGCTATTATTATTTAGGTAGACTCTATAGGCGGCGATATAATAATTCTAAGTATAACTATAATCTTAGTAGTAGCTTATAGCTATACTAGAGATTTTTATAATAAATTATATAATACTATAGAAGCGCTATAGTTAAGCTATAGATAAGGCCTAGTAGTAGATATATAATTATATAGTACTATAAAAGTGCTATAGTTAAGCTATAAATCTAGTAATTATAATACTAATTATATATAGATATTAAAGGTTAAACTCTATATAATTACTCTTTAAAGAGACTCTATTATAGTATAATAGAGTAAGTTAAAGTATTATATAGAGAAGATATACTACTCTTATTCTAGTCTATACTAAGGTAGATAAGACTAATATTATTTATTCTATATAGGTTATCTAGTAACTAGGTAGAATAGTAGGTATTTTAGAAGAATAATCTAATTCTATATAAGTAATAGAATAACTAGTATTAATCTAGGTAAGAGATAAACTATTTAAAGTTAATTATAATAAGCGTATAAAGAGAATTCTTTATAACTATATACTTATTACTTATCTAAGTATTCTCTCTACCTTCTATATTCTTCTAGAGGCTAGATAGATTTAGAAGGCCTATTAATCTCTCTTTATATACTAGTATCCTAGATACTATATCTTAGTAAGAGACTAATTACGTAATCTATACGCTCTACGCTAATCTTTACCTTCTAATATAGGCTTATTAATCTTTAACCTTATACTTACTATTAAGAAGAGAATTCTTCTTATTACTTATAATACTAGTATACCTAGAAACACTATTATAGAAAACCTTCTATTATAAGATAGAAGAAGAAAATAAATTCTAAGTTAAGAAAATTATTATATACTAAGTTATAAATAATAGAATAGAATATCTAGTTAAATAGTTAGAATACCTAGATAGCGAAAATATATAGAAACTAGATATAAATCTTATAAACTACTACTAGTAACTAGTATAGTATATTTAAAATTAAGATTAGTAAACTTAGGCTTATTATCTAAGTAAGTAGGTATAAAGATACTCTAGTCTAACGTTAGAGTACTAGGTATTATACTATTCTCTAGATACGTAACCTTATAATTAATATTCTTAACTATCTCTAATACTTTAATCTTCTCTATATATTTTCTAGACTTATTAATCTACTTCTATTTATAACGCTTTAGTATCTTTTATTATTTATAGAGATAATTCTTCTTAGTATAACCTACTAATAGAGTATCTAGCGCTTCTATCTTAGCCTTATTAGTATTAGCCTTCTATTTTTCTAAGTAAGCTAACTTACTATCTAGTTTAGAATAGTCTAGTATAGGTACCTCTACTAGTATATATAACTTTACACTACTATAGTAATAATTTCTATACTTCTTCTTTAATAATAATATTTAGTACTCTAGGTTCTTTTTTACGTAATACTAATAGGTAACTATAGTAAGCTCTCTAACACTATTTCTATAATTACCTATAGCGTAATAATAAGTAGTACTATAAGAAACTATTAAGTTAGTTTATAAGAATATAAAATAAGAAGAGAGAGAGTAGTATTATAAATCTTAAAGAGAGATAGGTAGAATATATAGTAAAAGAATAATAGAATTTATTCTAGAGAGAGTATCTAAGAGGTTAGTATCTTTAGAACTAATAGATAATACTACTCTACTAGAATATATAATTCTATAGGCTTAGTAAAATACTATTTTAGAATAAGTTACGTATATTCTATAGAATTCTATAATATTCTATAATATTCTATATATCGAATAGTATAGAATAATATAGAATAGTATAGAATATAGAATACTTACTAAGTATATAGTCTTAGATAATAAGCTTCTATAGCTTATTATATTTAACTTTAATTAGTATTCTAATACTAGATATTAATTCTTAACTACTATATATTATATTAATCTTCTAATTATACTATATAACTCTTACTTATTAAACTTACTTATTCTTCTAAGAACTAACTATAAGTTAACCTTTAGATAGACCTTTATATTAAGATATAATTATATAATAGATAAGCTATAGTAGAGAATATTAAAGTTATATAGTTTAACTCTATAAAGAGTCTAGAAAATTTTTTATAAAGCTTTTAGCTTACTTCTACTTATTTCTTTATATACTATAATATTCTCTTATCTTAGAACTCTCTTAATATCTAATAATATAGTTTATAAGTAAGTTAGCTATCTAAGTAAGTTAGCTACGCTCTACTAATATATTAATATTAAGATAATATTATATACTTTTATTATAGTTAATAAACTATTATAATATACTAAATTAATTATTAGAATTACTACTATTACTTATACTATCTATCTTAACTATATAGGTATAAGTATTATATCTAGTCTACTTATAATACTTATACTATCTCTCTTCTTATACTCTCTTTAACGTACTCTTACTATTACTATAACTACTACTTATCTATTTAGTTAATACTTCTTATATCTTACCTATAGTAAGGGTCTTCTCTATCTATATATATTATTACTTATAGCTTTTATACTTATTTACTATATTAAGAGCCTTTTAAAGAGTACTTATCTTCTTATATAGTAATACTATTTTATATACTATCTACTATATACCTTTACTTAGCTATATAATCTTTTTATTAAGTAAACTTATAAAAAACCTAGAGTAATTTCTTACTCTCTATTAAATAAAAGTACTTTAAGTCTTAACTTTATAGGTATTACGTAGTATCTTTACCTTCTAGGCGTCTATCTATTATAGTAATTAGGTTAGCGTCTATAATACTATATTAAGCTTTAATAGTATAGCCTATAGGTTATATAGAACTAGACTAGTACCTCTAAAGCCTATCTATATATTCTCTTTTATTATTTTATAAGTAATATTAATACTTAATAGTAGATTTTTATAACGCAGTATTATAGTAATAGTAATATAAGAAAGTAGTTAAGGCGCTATTCTAGTATCTTATACTTAGTTAAATGCAGTATTTACTTAGTAAATATACGTAGATAGAGTAGCTATAAGTATATAATAAAGAAACTTTTTCGAATTTAGAACTATTATAACGCCTTATACTATTATAACGTCTTATTCTATTATAACACCTTATCTTATTATAATACCTTATTCTATTATAATACTAATTTATCTATATCTATAAATATCTTATTATTATTAGAACGCTATTATTATTTAGATAGACTCTATAGGCGGCGACGTAATAATTCTAGGTATAACTATAATCTTAGTAGTAGCTTATAGCTATACTAGAGATTTTTATAATAAATTATATAATACTATAGAAGCGCTATAGTTAAGCTATAGATAAGGCCTAGTAGTAGATATATAATTACGTAATACTATAGAAGCGCTATAGTTAAGCTATAAAGCTAGTAATTATAATACTAATTATATATAAATATTAAAGATTAAACTCTATATAATTACTTCTTAAAGAGACTCTATTATAGTACGATAGAGTAATGCGTAATAGAGCAAAAATAATAGTACTATTATAGTAGTAATACGTACCTATAAAGCTTCTAGCTAGTAATACTCTTACTTATTTCTTTATATATTATAATCTTCTTCTATCTTAGATAAGTTATTTAGGCTAGTCTATTTCTCTAGTTAGAAGTATCTTAGAACTTACTTCTCTCTCTTAATATAGAATATTAATTATATTACTATACCTAGCTATTAACTTATCTATAGTAAACTATACTCTTATACTAGATAGAGCTATATATAATAATAGCACTAAACTTATCTAGATTATTAATAATAGTATTCTTTCTAGTTAC
>JAXRVH010000128.1:0-10980 GCA_034640345.1 Drechslera avenae | reverse complement strand
AAAGCGCTTAGCCTACTTCTTACTAATAGGCTTTCTACTATAGGTACCTAGAAGTTTATTAGCTATATCTTCTACCTTATATAGCTAAACTAAGTGTCCTTAATAATTAAGGTTAAGAATATATTAGATAAGTATCTACTCTTCTATCTAAGTAAGCTTATAGCGAGTATTATATAAATCTAGCTTAGAGTAGACTTTACTATATTAGTTAATAAGTATAGAGTGTAGAACTCTAAAGGTATTAGTAGCGCGTTAGAGGCTAGAAAACTCTTTATTTTTATAAGTAAGAAGAGCTATATTAATTCTACCTTCTTAATTAGTTATTATTACGTATTATTATTAAGGTATAACGTAAGAAAGAGAATAGTAGTAGTCTTAGTAAGAACTAACTAGGTTAATAGGTTAACTAAGTCGATAATTATTTATATTAGTTATTTAAATAAAGTTTATATTATATAGTAGGAGTATTTTAATAAAAAAGATTATTAAAAAATATATTAGTCTCTATTCTTAAGAGCTTAAAAGAATTATAATAGCTTATAGCTTAGATTCTTTTTAGAAAAAGACTAGAGTACTTTACTAAATTAGATTTTAAGAAGTTTAAGTAAAAAGCGCTATAAATAATAGTTAGAGAATAGTATCTATTTACTTTATCTAGTAGTAGATAGCCTCTACGCTAGGTAGTAGATAATTCTACCTAGTAATAAGAGATTATTAGAGAACTATATAATAACTTAGGCTATTAAGGTAAAGAAGGTATATAGTAAAAAGTCTAGACGTAATATTATTAGAAAGAATAATATAATTAGATTAAGAAATATATCTAATTCTATTCTAAGTACTAATTATACGTAGCTACTATAGTATAAGAAGCTCTATAGCCTATAGAACTATCTTTAATTCTATTTAGATAGGTTGTAATTAATATAATCTATATACTTTCTAGATTAAATAGTAGAAAGTATCTAATAGTTACTTAAGACTACGCCTCTAGCTAGCTAGAAGCTAAAGTACTAGCTAAAAATAATTTAAAGTCTATTTAGAAATTTCTAATTAATAATAATTTTAGTTAATAGAGACTCTCGCTTAAGATATTAGCTAATAGAGGTCTAGAGAATAAAGAACTAGTAGAATCTCTTTAAAAGTAATAGAGTATTAATTATATTATCTCTAGTACTTATTATCTATAAGGCTAGAGCCTTATTAAAAGAGACTATACACTAATTATAGCTATACTAAAGAAGCTTTAGAGTAATTAGGTTAAAAATCTAGCTAGTATACTATAGATAGACTAAATAATAGTTAAATAATCTATATAGAAAATACTAGCTTATTTAGTATTAGATAGAGAATATATTCTTCTAATTAAGCTTTCTATATCTATATAGTATATATTACTATAGGTAGAAGTAAAAGATACTTCTATACTACTTATAATAAGAGCTTAGTAATTCTATAGAATAGATAAAAAATTTTAGAAGTTAATTAATAGAATAGTCTATTTAAGATATAAAAATAAAGACTATTTTAATAATTTAAAGATTCTTTAGAAAGATCTACTAGCTATAGAAGACTTAGTTTTACTAAGAGACTTATTTTATAAGACTAACTAATTAATACTTACTAAATTTCTCTCTAAATAGACTAGACTATTTTATATTAAGAATATATATTAGAAAGGATAGTATAACCTAGAGAAACTAGATAGAATACTTTTTAGAAGCTATACTCTAAGTAATAGACTAAAGCGTTTTATCTAGTATACTATAGTTAAGCTAAGAGAGCTATAGATAGAGAATAAAGAGCTACTAGAAGAAGAACTTCCTAATTAATTATAAAGTAAAAGCGAAGGAGAGCTACTAGAGACCTCTTAGAAGTATAGCTAAGATATACTACTCTAGAAATAAAAAGTTACTATTAATAAACCTTATTACCTAAGCCGCTACCTAAAGCCTACTTAGATAAATAAGGAAAAATAAACCTAAGATATAGAAGAGAAAGTAGACCTTAAAAGAATATAGTATAAATTAAGAAAAGCGATTATAGTAGTACCTAAGAGAAGTAAGAACTTTAATACCTCTAAGTATTAATTATACCTATAGAGAAGTATTAAAGAATAAAATACTTAGAAAGAAATATCTAGAAACTCTATTTCTATCTAGTTTTAAGTATAATATAGGGTACTAATAGATACTTAGATAAAGAAAAGAATAAAAAGTTTAGAGTTAGAGAAAGAATATTATTTAAAGGTAACTATTATAGCTATCTACTACTACTAAATATAATAGATAGTATATTAGAAAAGTTATAGCTATCTATACAAAAGAAAAAGATTATATATCTAGGATTAGTATTAATATTCTAGTCTATATAGATAGAAGCCTACGTAGTATTCTCTATAGTCTTTCTAGCTTTCTAATTATATCTTCTCTACTTATACTTCTAATTCTTAGTTATACTTATATACTTAGTAGAGTAAGCTATAGTTATACTACTATTAGATATATACTTAGAATACTTACTATTCTTAGTAGTAACTTTCTTAGTAGCCTCTAGATATATAATAGTCTTAGATATAACTATATTAGTAGCTATAGTAAAGATAAGATTCTTAGATAGATTTATATCTATTAGACTCTTATTAAAGACTTAAACTTTAGAATTAGACTTAACTTTAGTAGTAACTAAAGGCTACTTAGTAGAAACCTTCTCTTAAATAGTAGTAGTAGTAGTAACCTTATCTTTAAAAGTAATAGCTTTCTAAGTAGCTTTCTTAGCTTTCTAAGTAGCTTTCTAAGTAGCTCTCTTACGCTTAGTATATTAAAAGCGTAGATTCTCTAGATATTTAGTTCTCTTAGTAGCCTTAGTAAGTAACTATTTAGTTAATTTCTTCTTATTTATAGCTTTCTAAAGAGCTTTTATATAAACTTTTTTCTTCTTCTTAATATTAGATAGAATTCTATTAACCTATTTAAGTAAGTTAAGAGGCTACTTCTTATATTAAGGCTTAAAATTCTTATCTTAAACTAAGTAGTATTTACTTAGTAAGTCTAGATTACCTAAAGAATACTATATAATAGAATCTTATAGATATAGTCTAGTAGTAGATAGAATAGATATACTAAGAGCTATTTAGGTATATAGAGTAATAGGTATATTAGATAGTATAGTAGATATAGTAGATAGACTAGCTAGAGTAGCTAATATAATAGGCTAGCGCCTAGTTAGTATATACTTAATAATATCTTAGTTATATATATAAGCGTATAGTATATAGCTATATACGTTTAATTATTACTTAGACTAATAAACCTCTAAATTATTAGTAGAAGATTATTCTAAGCTATACTCTAAATAACTCTTAGCTACCTAGTAGTCTATAGTTCTCTTCTCTATTAAATATAACTCTAGTATACCTATATAATTACTCTTTAAGTATAGTCTCTTATATTTTATATTTAATTCTAATTAGTAGAGCCTTTCTATAAGACTCTATTAACTTATAGCGTATTAAGCTTCTCAACTACCTTTTTATTATATATAAGTAGGTTAATCTACTATATAGAATTAGTATTATTCTAATTATATAAAAGGCTCTTAGATAATAAATAGGTATAAGCTATTATAAGATTACTAGCCTAGACTATAGCTTTATAAGACGCTTAGTAGAACGCGCTACTAGCCTTATAAGATACCTAGAGTAAATAGATATTAGGCTACTAGTAGACTCTAGCACGTATATTAAATACTATTTAGAAAAGCCTTATAAGATACCTTAATAGTATAGAGGTATAGATCCTACTATATATAAGAAGCTTTATAAAAAGTAAGTAAGTAGTAGTTAAAGCTCTATTAGTCTTTAAAGAATTAAAGAATAGGTAATAACTCTATACTATAGCTAAATTATAGCTATAGAGCGAGTATTATTAGAAGTTCTATTAGTTCTCTATAAGAATAAAGTATAGGCTATAATACTTAGCTAAAGTATTAGCTAAGAGATAATTATAAGTATAAGAAATCTTAGTCCTAAAAGTTATAATTTATAATAACTACTAAAAGTTATTTAGAAAGTCTTACTACTAAGAGTAAGTAAGAGATAGTTCTACTAGTCCTTACTATAGAGAAGTAGACTATAGAGAAGCCCTACTAGTCTTTACTATAGAGAAGTAGACTATAATAAGAGAAGCTCTACTAGTTCTTACTATAGAGGAGTAGGCTATAATATAGAAGCTTATAAGAAGCTCTCTATAAATTAGAATAGAAGCTAATTATTCTAACCTTAATATAGATAAGCTAACTATATATACCTTAGTAAAACACTTAGCTAGAGTACCTAATAGTAAGATATAAGAGAATATTATCTAAATACTTAAGAGTAATAGGTAGAAAGATACTATAATTCTCTCTATAATTAATAAAGTCTCTAGAAGAACTAAGAGTATAGCTAAGATAAAGAGTTTACTAAGAAGCCTACTAAAGATTCTTTAGAATCCTATAGTAGCTATAATAGCCTAATTAGTCTAACTACTATTATCTATTACTATAAGGCTAAAAGTAATAGAATAGTAGAGTTCTTAACTATTAGTTCTACTATATATATCTAAAAGCTAATTAGACTAGAAAATACTACTAGTACGTATAGAGACGTATATAAGGATGAAATACTCTTACCTAGAGCTATTTAATAGTAATAGGTCTAAATACTCTATATTTAGGTATAAGGTAAAGGTAAAACTAGATAATAACTATAAAGAAATCTTAGATAAGATAAAGATTACGTATATAGTAAGCTACTACTCTAAATAAGTATTAGATATTATTCTTCTCTAGATAGAATAGAACTAAGAACACTATTTAGTTAAAGACCTATAGTATTTTCTTAACTAGTAATATAATAATCTATACCTTAAAGCTAAAGTACTTAATTAACTTTTAAACCTATAGTAAGAAAAGAAATCTATCTATAATTATTATATAGAGTTTAATTAGTTAGAACTATAATTAGATATATATATAGGTAATACCTAGAAGAAGAGTATATTTTCTAGAGATCTTTACGTAGAGATCTAGAAGGCCCTAATACTAGTAAATAAGAACCTATTATTTAAGTAGTTTATAAGAGAAGCTACTTAGATATCTAATAACCTATATTAAGTAAACTTAGCTATATATAACTAAAGAGATTTTAGTTTATAAGAGAGATATAGGTATATAACCTACTATTAGAAAAGTGCTAGAATACTCTTACTTTCTAAAAGAATAGACTAGAAACTAATAAAGATTAGTAGATTAGGCACTAGAGATTTTAAACTAAACTCTAATTAGATAGAGTATTATACTTATAGTAAGAAAGGTTATATAGTAAAATACTATAGAAGAAGTACTAAGTTAAAGAGTACTAAGGTTAGCTAAATAGCTTAGAAAGAGTTATCTTTAGGCTATAAATATTATTCTAAGAATAAGGATAGAGATAAGTTAGATAACTTAAAAAAAGAGTAGCTCTAAACTAAAGTCTTAGTTTAGAGTCTCTAAAGATAGATTAGTAGATAAGTTGTAAATAGAACTAGTTCTAGTAAAAGTATATAAGTACCTCTCCTCTAATAGTATATCTAATTATAAACTCTATCTATAACGCTTTAGTATTAATTAATAGTAGTTATCTATACTATATACTAGTTAGTAAGAAGTTTACTTACTAAAGCTACCTAGAGCACTATATAATAACCTCTTAGATAATAGAGAGAATTAATAGTAAACTCTTAGAGATTAAGAAAATCTCTAAATTTAAATTTAATATATATAGCTACTAAGAGGTTACTTACGTATATATATTAAATAATATAGATAAAGATATTATTCTAGAAAAAGAATAGATAGACTATTAGAATATTATAATTACTCAAGTAAAAAGAAGTTTATATATATACTTAAGAAGTATTAAGGTAAGATATAATAAAGGTATTATAGATAGAAAAATAATATACTAAGTAAGTATAGTAATATTTATAGGCTATATAAGAAGATCTTAGAACCTAAAGAAAGAAGTAAAAGTATTTACTACTTCTATTATAGATATTAATAAAGCGCTAGCGCCTAAAAAAATAGTAGATATTAAGTTACTATTACTAAAGTACTATTAGAGCTACTATAGGCTCTTTAATCTAAAAGAAATATCTAAGCTCTCTCTATATAGAGGACCTAGAGTAGACTATAGAATTAAGTTAGAGTTAAAGAATAGTTAGTAACCTTAACTACTATAAAGTTCTCTATATAGTATATCTAAGAGTAAACTATTAGTACTCTAAAAAGAGCTTATATTACTTCTTAAGAAAGAGTTTATTCGCGTAAGTAGTTTACTAGTATCTTTACTAGTTCTATTTATAAAGAAGCTAGAAGAAGGTCTCTAATTATATATTAACTACTAGGCGCTTAATACTATTATAAGAAAAGATAGATATCTATTACTACTTATCTAAGAGACGCTTAATAACTTAAGTAAAGCTAAATAGTTTACTAAACTAGATATAATTATAGCCTTCTATAAGATCTATATAGCTAAAAGTAATAAGTAGAAAATAGCCTTCTAAATATATTTTAGCCTTTTTAAATAGTTAGTTACTTCTTTTAGTATAGTAAACTCTCTAAGTACCTTCTAACAATATATTAACTAGACCTTAAGAGAATATCTAGATAAATTCTACTTAGTCTACCTTAATAATATATTAATCTATATAGATAGTAGCTTATAATAGTACTAAGACTATGTATAAAAGGTTCTTAGTAAGCTCTAAGAAGTAAGACTATAGGTAGATATTAAGAAGTATAAGTTTAAAGTAAAGACTACTAAGTACCTAGGCTTTATTATTAATATAGAGAAAGGTATTTAGATAGACCTAGATAAGGTTAAGGCGATTAGAGATTAGAAAGTACCTAAGATAGTAAAGAGTATTTAGTTATTTCTTAGGTTTATAAACTTCTACTAAAGATTTATTAGAGACTTTACTAGAATTACTACTTCTCTAACTTACCTAATAGGCGATATAAGCTTTATCTAGGAAGATTAAGAATAGGTAGTATTTAATAAGCTTAAAGAGATCTTTATTACTAAACTAACTCTTACTACCTTTAATTCTAAAAGAGATATAGTCCTAGAGTATAACTCTTCTAGATATATAGTAGAAAAAGTACTTTTCTAATATAATAATAAAGAGATACTACGTACTTACGTATACTTCTTAAAGAAGAATAACGCTTATAAGTATAACTATAAGATCTATAATAAGAAACTACTAGCTATAGTATACTATCTTAAAGAATAGAATACTAATCTCTACTTAGTAAAGAGCTTTAAGGTAATTACTAATTATAAGAATCTAGAGTACTTTATAAAGCTAAAGATACTAAATAAATATTAGATCTACTAAGCTACGTTATTAAGCTAATTTAATATAGAAATTCTATATTAGCTAGGTAAATAGAATATAAGAGCTAATACGCTCTTAAGAAGAGAATAAGACCTACCTAAAGATATAGAAGATAAGCGCTTATAGAAGTATATTATCTAAGTCTTAAAACTAATATTCTACTACTATAAAGAAGTAGATAAGAATAAAGAAGGCTTAGTAAGAAGCTAAGTAATATTTATAAAGACTTACGTAGGACATATAGAAATTAGTCTTAGCTTAACTAAAGACTAGTTAGAATAATAAGATACTACTACTAGTAGAAGTAGTATAGACTAGATAGAGTATAGTAGAGAGATACTTAAAGGATAAACTAAGCTAGAGAGCTTAGTTATATAGAAAGAAAGTCTAGTATAAGTAAATAAACTTAAGAAGCTATAGTAAGAAGCTCTAAAAGATAATTAGTAGTATAAAGAAGTAATACGCGCTATATTAGAATAGAAATAAAAGTTCCTACCTAGTTTAGATATAAAATACTTAATCTTAGAGTATATAATTAGTAATTAGAGAGAGTTACTATATAGAGATAGAAGATAGATACTAGATAGTAAGAAACTATATATCTAAATAATTAGAGAAGTCTATAACTCTCTCTTAGCTAGATACCTAGAGAGAGAGATTACCTATAAAATAGTTACCTAAGACTTCTTCTAGCTAAGTATATTCGATAATATCTAATACTATATAAGGAACTATAATATCTATAGTAGAACTAAGCTATAGTAAGAAAGTATCTAAGAATACCTTAAACTATTACTAATACTAGATTAGATATAGAAGAAGATATCTATAGACTTTATTAAAGAACTACTAATAAGTAAAAGTATAAATTACCTTATAGTTGTTATAGATTATTTAAGTAAAAAAGCTATCTTTATCCCTCTATCTAATATTAAGATAGAAATAGTAGTCTAAGCCTTTCTTTACTAAGTAGTAGTCTACTACTAGTTACCTAATACTATTATATCTAATAGAGGAAGTTAGTTTATTAGCGTACTCTAAGAATACCTTTATAAGATTCTAAAGATTAATTAAAAGTTATCTACTACTTTTTACCTATAGACTAATAGCGCTATAGAATAAATAAATAGTATATAAAAAGCGTATATCTAAGCGTTTATTAGCTAGTTATAAGATAACTAGGCTATATACTTCTCTATAGCCTAGATTACTATTAATAGAAGAGATATAATATTAATAGAAGTATCTCTATTCTTCTTATAATATAGTTATAATATAGACTCTCTATAGCTAGAAGTACTACTAAATACTAGCTAAAGAAAATACTTAACTAAAGAGCGTTTAGACTATAAGAAGGTAGAGACTATTATAGCTAAGTTCTAAGATATATTTAACCTAGTATAAGCTAGTATAGCTAAAGCCTAAGTAAAGTAAGAAAAGTAAATAAATAGATACTATAAAGAGGCTAGAAACTATAAGATTAGTAATAAGGTTTAGCTAAAGCTTAATTAGTAGTATAGAATAGAATATCTATTATAGAAACTTAACTAGAAGAGTACTAAATATATAGTAATAGAGGTAATTAATAGCTACTTAGTTAAGTTAGATATCTCTCTAGGCTATTACCTAGTTTTCTATATTAATAGACTATATCTTACTAACTTAGATCTACTACCTAGTTAAGTATAAGATATCTACTAACTATTACTATTATAAATTAATAGTAAAAAGAAATAGATAGTAGAAGAGATTCTAAGTAAGTATTAGAAGCGTAGAGGATATAAGTAGAAACTATATCTAGAAGTAAAGTAGAAAGAATACTACTAAATAATACTTAAACTAGTAGAAGCTCTAAGTAATATAGAGACTATAGACTAGTAAGAAATCTATATAAGAGACTTTTAGAATAAAGAAGAGCGCCTACTAGAAGGTTTTTACTAAGAGACTCTCTAAAGGAGGGGAGAAGAGAGGTATTATAATAGGCTAGTACCTAGTTAGTATATACTTAATAATATCTTAGTTATATATATAAGCGTATAGTATATAACTATATATATCTAATTATTACTTAGACTAATAAACCTCTAAATTATTAGTAGAAGGTTATTCTAAGCTATACTCTAAATAACTCTTAGCTATCTAGTAGTCTATAGTTCTCTTCTCTATTAAATATAACTCTAGTATACCTATTATTTTATAAGTAATATCGATGCTTAATAGTAGATCTTTACAACGCGGTATTATAGTAATAGTAATATAAGAAAGTAGTTAAGGCGCTATCCTAGCACCTTATACTTAGTTAAATATAGTATTAACTTAGTAAATGTACGTAGGTAGGGTAGCTATAAGCGTATAATAAAGAAACTTTTTTAAATTTAGAACTACTATAACGTATTATACTATTATAATATATTGTCCTATTGTAACGTCTTATTCTATTATAACTCTTTATCCTATTATAACTACTTATTCTATTGTAACTACTTATTCTATTATAACTCCTTACCTTATTATAACTTCTTATTCTATTATAACTTCTTATCCTATTATAACACTAATTTATCTATGTCTATAAACGCCTTATTGTCGCTAAAGTGCTATCTTTCGTCCTTTAGCTAGATTCTATAGGCGGTAAGGTAATAATTTAGGTATAACTATAATTCTAGTAGTATACTACACCTAAGATTAGTATAATAGATTGCGTAATACTATAACTAAGCTATATATAAGCTTTAAATAAGCTATAGATAAGCTATAGATAAGCTATAGATAAACTATAGACGAGCTGTAGACGAGCTGTAGATAAGACCTAGTATTTAGGATATAATTACGCAATAGATAAGCTATAGTAGAGGATATTAAAGTTATATAGTTTAACTCTATAAAGAGTCTAGGAAAATTTTTATAAAGCTTCTAGTTTACTTCTACTTATTTCTTTATATACTATAATCTTCTCCTATCTTAGAACTCTCTTAATATCTAACATCTAATTAATTATATTGCGCCTAGCTATTATTACGGACGTAATATATAATATCTTAGATAGGGCTATATATAAGGATAATACTAAGCTTATTAAGATTATTAATAATAGTAAACTCTATACTACCTACGTAGTCTATCTTAATAAACTACTACGTCGCCTTAGTCTACTATTATATATTCTTTCTAAGTTCTATCTCTTACACATATAAGAACGCCTACTTAGTTTAAAGAATAAAAAGGATACTACTAAACTATAGAAGATAAGGCTGCTTCTAGTTACTCTATATGCGATAGCCTACTACCTTTCGCTATAGATAGGCTTGTTAGCTAGTGCGAAACTTTTTATTAAGGACTAGCTATAGGAGTTAACTAACTTAAGCATAGCACTTAAAGAGTATCTCTCTATCTAATTCTATTATAAGAGGTTTCTAGACAACCTTATTAATTATAAAGAATATTATAAGTTGCTAGTAGATCTTCTTTTTATAGCGAAGATTGCTCGAACGTATAGATTAGCGTAGATAGTATTAGTTAACGACTACGACGACTATAATAATAGTAATAGTAATAG
>JAXRVH010000127.1:0-11303 GCA_034640345.1 Drechslera avenae | reverse complement strand
CTATTTAACTCTACTATAAGTAGTTCCTAGATAACCTTATTATAGACTATAGATATTATAAGATACTAGGCTATCTTCTTATTATAGTAGAGGTTGCTCGAACGTTTATACTAGCGTAGGTAGACGTAGAGGTAGGTATTAAAGTAGGTAGTAATATACTAATAGGTAATAAGTAAATAGTATTAGTTAATAATAGTAATAATAGTAATAATAGTAATAGTAATAGTAATAGTAATAATAATAGCTTATAGTAATAGTAATAGCTAGTAAGAAGAGGATAGTATTAATATTAATATTAGTATTAGTATTAGTATTAATATTAGTATTAGGTATTAGGTATTAGATATTAGGTTAAGTATAGTATTAAGATAGCTATCTCTACTATATTATAATTACTTAGTAGTATTAGTATTATAATTATATTATAGCGTTATAGGTATAGGCGTAGATATTATTATAGTTATTATAGTTAATCTTTACTACCTATTAGTAGCTATTAAGTCTTAGTAATATAATATTATATTAGTAGTTAGCGTTTATAATAGTTATTTAAATAAAGTTTATATTATATAGTAAGAGTATTTTAATAAAAAAGATTATTAAAAAATATATTAGCCTCTATTCTTAAGAAATATTCTCTTTTATAAAAGTCTACTTAAAAGCTACTTTAAAGACTAGTAGAAAAGTCTTCTTACTAATATAGTAGGTATAGTTATATACTAAGTCTAAGATTATATTACTATACGCGCGCTTTAATAGTAAAAAGTAGGCGATATTAAGAGGCTATAATAGATAAGATAAGTATATAGATATATAGAGAAAAATAATATTCTTCTTCTTATAAAGATCTTAAAATTTAATTAAGTAGTAGCTCTTATAGCTATTAATAATTAGTAGTTAATATCTACCTATAGTATACCTCTTTATATAGATATTAAAGTACTCTAACTAGATAAGAGTAAGCTAATTATTTATTTAGCTATTAGAACTAACTTTAAGAACCTAGTTAGTAGGTAAATTCTTAAACTAGACGTTAATAAGTATCTTACCTATAAAGATAATAAAGAGAGGTATCTAGTAACCTAATATACCTACGTCTTAGATTATAGTAATCTACTTATAGTTATCTAGTTATATCTACTTCTTTTTTCTATATCTCTCTAAGGCTATAATAATTATCTATAATAAAATCTTACTTATTATAAAGCTAGTTTTATTAAAGTTATAGATATTATTATCTATAATCCTCTATCTCTTCTTTATAGACTTAACTAGGTTAAACTAGCGCTAGATAGCTACTAGGTCCTTATAGGTAGCTTACTAGTAATTATAAGAATAGCTCTAGCGCGTATAGAGCTCTAGAGTTCTCTTAATAAAGTTATTAATCTAGTTCTTACTAATAGAGTTACTAGCGCGCTTATATAAGAATTTATTAGCTATTACTTAAATATTAGCCTTTATAGGCGTAAATTCTTATATAGACTCTTTAAGAATACGCTTAACTATAGCCTTCTCTTCTAGCTTATTTAGGCGCTTTAAATTTACTTTATAGTCGCGTTAGAGACGCTTTTTAGCGTATTAGTCTTATATAGTTATTTAAGAGACGTTATAGATAGAGGTAGCTACTCTAATACTTTAAATATATTAATAACTAATATTAAATATTATAAGTTATATATTAGATTTAGTTAAAGTTTATTAGATTTATTATAGTTAAGATATTACGTGTTATTATATTAATATTAACGCGTTAGTAGAGCGTAGCTAACTTACTTAGGTAGCTAACTTACTTATAAACTATATTATCTAATTAATTATATTATACCTAGTTATTATTATAGATATAATATATAATATCTTAGATAGAGCTATATATAAGAATAGCACTAACGTAGTTTATAAGTAAATTAGATACCTAACTAAATTAGATACGCTCTACTAGCGTAGTAACGTTAATACTATAACACGTTATATCTTAATAATATAATTACCTATTAACTTATCTTAAATTAGATCTTTAGCTTACTCTTTTTAATATCTAATCGCAATATATTTAAAGCTAAAGATATGCTATCTCTATCTATAACGTGCCTTAAAGTACTCTATCTAACTAATACGCTAGAAAGCGCTCCTAACGCGACTATAAAGCGAATTTAAAGCGCCTAAATAAGCTAGAAGAGAAGGCTATAGTTAAGTATATTCTTAATAAGTCTTTAAGAGGATTTGCGCCTATAAAGGCTAATATTTAAGTAATAGCTAATAAACTATTATATAAGTAAGAGAGTAACCTTACTAGTAAGAACTAGGTTAATAACTTTATTAAGTAAACCTCTAAGCTCTATACGCGCTAGAGCTATCTCTATAATTACTAGTAAGCTGCCTATAAGGACTTAGTAGCTATCTAGCGCTAGTTTAACTTAGTCTAGGTAATAAAGTAGAAGTAGAGTATTATAGATAATAATATCTATAACTTTAATAAGACTAGCTTTATAATAGGTAAGATTTTATTATAGTTAGTTATTATAGGCTTAGAGAGATATAGTAAAAAGAAGCGGGTATAGCTAGGTAACTATAAGTAGGTTACTATAATCTAAGGCGTAGACGTATTAGGTTACTAGATACTACTCCTTATTATCTTTATAGATAAGATACTTATTAATGTCTAGTTTAAGAATTTACCTACTAACTAGGTCCTTAAAGTTAGTCCTAATAGCTAGATAAATAACTAGCTTACTTTTACTTAGTTAGAGCACTTTAATACCTATATAAAGAGGTATACTATAGGTAGGTATTAACTACTTATTATTAATAGCTATAAGAGCTACTACTCTATTAATTTTTAAAGTCTTTATAAGGAGAAGAATATTATTCTTCTCTATATACCTACGCACTTATCTTACCTATTATAGCCTCTTAATATCGCCTATTTCTTACTATTAAAGCGTAAGTATAGCGACGCTATTTTAGGCTTAGTATATAACTATACTAACTATATTAGTAAGAAGACCTTTCTACTAGCCTTTAAGGCTGCTTTTAAGTAGTCTATTATAAAGGAGAATATCTAAGCTAGCTTTAGAGGCGCTAGTCTAGTTCTATATAACCTATAGGCTATACTATTAAAGCTTAATATAGTAGTATAGACACTATATTAATTACTATAATAGATAGTTATCTAGAAGGCGCAGACACTATATAATATATATAAAGTTAAGGCTTAAATTAGTCTTATTTAATAGAGCGTAAGAAAGCGCTATAGGTCTTCTACTAATTTACTTACTAAGTAGATTACGTAGTTAAGTAAAGGGGCTTAGTAAATAGTATATAAGATAGTACTTCTAATAGAGAAAATTACTACTCTTTAAGAGGCTCTTAATAAGTTAAATAAGTATAAGAGCTATAAGCAGCAATATATATAGATAGAAGAGACTTTTACTATAGGTAAAGTATAAGAAGTATTAGCTAAATAGGCGAGTAGTAGTTATAGTAATAGTAAGAGCTTATTAAAGAGAGTATAAGAGGAGAGGTAGTATAGGTGTTATAAGTAGACTAGATATAACGCCTATACCTATATAGTTAAAATTAATAGTACTAGTAATAGTAATAGATCTAAGAAGTAAATTAGCTTATTATAATTTTTAATATACTATATTAAGTAACTATAATAATATTACGAAGTTGCTGCGCTAGTAGAGCGTATCTAATTTAGTTAGGTATTCAATTTGCTTATAAACTATATTAGGCTTATTAAGATTATTAATAATAGTAAACTCTATACTATCTATATAGTCTATCTTAATAAACTACTATATTATCTTAGTCTACTATTATATATTCTTCTTAAGTTCTATCTCTAATATATATAAGAACGCCTACTTAGTTTAAAGAATAAAAAGAATACTACTAAACTATAGAAAATAAGGCTACTTCTAGTTACTCTATATATAATAGCCTACTACCTTTTACTATAGATAGACTTATTAGCTAGTATAAAACTTTTTATTAAGAACTAGCTATAAAAGTTAACTAACTTAAGTATAGTACTTAAAGAGTATCTCTCTATCTAATTCTATTATAACGTTAGAGATAGGTATATTAGTTAGACGAGTATATTAGTTACTCTACTAAGACTCTACTAAAACTACCTCTTATATATAATACCTTAATATAACTAACTCTAAAAGGTCTTAAATAAAACTTAAATATAGAGCGTAATCTAGGCTTTAAAATAAGATGTAAATCTTACTTAGTAATATACTATAGCTTACTTTAATATTCTCTAAAGTACTCTTAGCGATTATATTAGAAAAAAGGTTTCTTAAGATAATTAGAAGCCTAAATTAATAAAGCTTCTTCTAATAGAAGAGGAGATTATTATCTAGTATATCTTTAATCTAGCTATATAAGGATTTCCGCCCTAGCTTAATATAATATAAGATATAGCTAACTCTCTACTCGCTAAATAGTATCGCGACTCTATTAGTAAGAACTAGGCTAAGATATTTATTAAGCGTTATCCTAAGCTTAAAGTTAGATTTAATTAAAAGTATAACTATAAGAGAGCCCTCTATAAAGATTCTATAATTATTAGATACTAGTTTAAGCTTATAGAGAGTATAAAAGCTAAGTATAGTATCTAAGATAAAGATACCTATAACTTTAATAAGACTAGCTTTATAATAGGCTAGATATTAACTAGATAGGTAGTTATAGTAGTATACTATTAAGAATAGTTAAAGATAGTGTAGCTAGGTAACTAAGAGTAGGTAATAGTTATCTAAGGTATTAACGCGACTAGCTAGACTATTCTACTCTTTATTATCTTTAAGAGTAAGTACTACCTCTCTACCTAGTATAAAGAAGAGAATCTATCTTATAATTAGATTATTAGGGTCTCTAATAATAGTTAGACTATAAATAAGCTTAGTATTAAGTAGCTAGAGTACTTTAATAAGTATATAAAGAGGAGAACTATTAGAGACTATTATCTACTAGTTATTAATAGTTATAAGAGCTATATCTTAATTAATTTCTACTAGCTCTATAAGAAGAAGAAGATTATTACTCTATATATACCTATATATTTATTACACCTACTATAGCCGCTTAATATTAGGTGTTTTAGGCTATTAAAGTAAGTATATAGCTACTAGGTTATAGAGCTAATATATAATAGAATTACTTATACTACTAAAATAGAGTTTCTACTATACTTTATTACTACTTTTAATACTACTTTTATAAAGAGTGATATCCTAAGAGGCTTTTAAGGCGCTAGTCTAGTACTATTTAACTTAGAGGCTATAATATTAAAGCTTACTATCTACCTACGTACTCTACTATTCTAGATAGTTGAGGATAGTCTCTAGTAGTCGCAAATACTAAGTAATACCTTAGAATTAGAGTCTTAATTAACGCTAGTAAAGGTAAGAATTTAAAGGTATATAGATAGTTTACTAACTTCTATAGTTAAGGTGTTTAAGAAAGTCTTAAAGAGTATAGTAATAATTACGTATAAGCTTATATTAGCGTAAAAGCAAATTACTAAGCTTAAAGTAGCTAATAAAGTAGCTATATAATATAAATCGTATAAAAGAAAGTAAGTATAGTAGAAAGAGACTCTTATAGTTAAAAATAGCTAGCGACTATCTACTCTATAAGACTTTAGAGCGCGTAGTAATAGAAAGAGAGTAAAGTATAGAGTACGCGTTAAGATAGATAAGTTATTATAAAGACGCTATAGATACTATAATAAGACTAGGTATAACTTATATACCTATAAGTAAGTTAAAGTAATAGATTCTAAGTAGAATAGTCTATTATAATTTCTAACTATAGTTCTATATAGTGCTATACTATTGTAAATAGTTATAGTTTTTATTAGAGTCTTAGTAGAGTAACTAATATACCTATCTAACTAATATATCTATCTCTAATATTAAGAGATTTCTAGATAACCTTATTAATTATAAAAAATATTATAAGTTACTAGTAGATCTTTTTTTTATAGTAGAGATTACTTAAATATATAGATTAGTATAGATAGTATTAGTTAATAATAGTAATAACTATAACGTGTTTTCTAAGCGAGTTAATAACCTAAGCGAGTTAGTAATACTAAACTAGTGTACTACCTACGCGTAATAATTATATAACGCGTAATAATATATTTTATAAGTAAGCCGCTAGTATAAGTAAGCTACTATCTAACTAAACTTTTATAACTTTAAAGTAATATATCTTAATAACGCGATAATACTATTACTAGATATTAATATAGTAGATTACTCTATATTAATAGTATTAGTGTTATATATACGTAAGTTATACTTAGTCTTCTTATACCTAGTATAGCGCCTTTAAGCGCGCTAGCTAAGGCCTAATTACGCTTCTTCTTAATACTCTTTATAAGTAATCTACTAGTTAGCCTTATTTTAAACTAGTATATTCTCTCTAGCTCTCTTTATAAGTACTCTATACTTCTATATATACCTTTTAGAGTACTACCTACGCGCTAAGGCTACGCTATTAGCCTTCTTAAGACTAGAGATCTAATCGCGTATTAGCTTAGTAGATAGTATTATTATCTTAGCGCTCTTCTTTAGCTAGTTAATTATCTTAATAATTAAAGCTAGTAATAAGCTTTTATACTAGCGTACGCGCTTATATATAAGGCTTAACTAAGCCTTAAGCTTATATATATTACTTAGTGTTTAAGCTACCTAAAGAGCCTCTAGTAGAGTAGCTACTAGAGAAGTAGGTATATATAGCTATATATCTACCTTTAATAAAATAGCCTCTAGTTATAGAGAAATAAGGCCTATACTATAGAAGGCTAAGTAGATATTAGCTAGTATAAACGCTTAATTAAACGCTGCCTTAAACGCTAGTAGAAACTCTAGCTTAGTAATATAGTTAATATAGTTATGTATAAAGCTCTCTATCTTATAGCTATACGTGCGCTTTAATAGTAAGAAGTAGCTAATATTAAGTAGCTAGAGTAAGTAAGATAAGTAAGAAGGTATATAGAGCGTATAGATATTATTCTCCTTATAGAGCTTCTAGAACTCTAGAGACTAGTAGCTCCTATAGCTATTAATAATAAGTAGGCGACGCGCGCCTATAGTATAAGCCTATATATAAGCGTTAAAGTGCTTTAGCTACTTAACTCTAAGCTTATTATTTATCTAGCTATTATTACTAACTATAATTACCTAGTTATATAGAATATTCTCCTTATACTAGGCTAATAGGTAGTACTAGCTAGTAAAGATAAAAAATAGTAGTACTAACTAGCTACTAGCGCTAATAGTAGTAATTAGTATTACCTACTTATAATTACCTAGCTAAATACTCTTTAGCCTACCTTTTCTTTCTAATTCTATTATAACTAGCTATATTATAATCTTACCTATTATAAAGCTAGCTTTATTAAAGTTATATATATTCTTATTATAGATACTAAGCTTAGCCTTTATCTCTTCTACTAGCTTAAACTAGTGTTAGATAAGAGCTAGATTCTTATAGAGAGCTCTCTACCTATTATATACTTAGTTAAAATACGTCTAAAAGCTATCTATACACTTAATAAAGTTACGTAGCTAGTAGATACTAACTAGGCTAGCGCTATATATAGCTATTAGCTTATTAGCTATATCTTATATATTAATATAGGTAGGCCTAAATCTATATAGATCTAGATAAAGAATATAGCTAATAATTATCTTCTCTTCTCTTTAGGTAAGCTTTCTTAAGTTAGGTTAGTAATTATGTTATATAGGTATACTAACGTATTAGTTATATAGTATTGTATATAGGATATTATATATAGCTATAGTAGTAGAAGTACTATTAATTTAATATATATTAATAGAAGAGATAGTAAGCTATATATCTACTTTATTTAAAGCTAATTAAGGCGCGCTACGTAGAGCTATTATATATTAAGATAGGAGAGGTATAGAAAGTTAGTTAGATAGTAGCTCGCTTATACTAGTAGCTTACTTATAAAATATATTATACTTATAAAAAATTATTATTTTATAAGTAATATTAATACTTAATAGTAGATTTTAATAACGTAGTATTATAGTAATAGTAATATAAGAAAGTAGTTAAGGCGCTATTCTAGTACCTTATACTTAGTTAAATATAGTATTTACTTAGTAAATATATATAGATAGAGTAGCTATAAGCGTATAATAAAGAAACTTTTTTAAATTTAGAACTATTATAACGCCTTATACTATTATAACGCCTTATCTTATTATAATACCTTATTCTATTATAATACTTTATTTTATTATAATACTAATTTATCTATATCTATAAATATCCTATTATTATTAGAACGCTATTATTATTTAGGTAGACTCTATAGGCAGTAATATAATAATTCTAGGTATAACTATAATCTTAGTAGTAGCTTATAGCTATACTAGAGATTTTTATAATAAATTACATAATACTATAGAAGCGCTATAGTTAAGCTATAGATAAGGCCTAGTAGTAGATATATAATTATATAATACTATAGAAGTACTATAGTTAAGCTATAAAGCTAGTAATTATAATAACATAGTTAGTAAGCGAGTAGCGTAGGTAAGCGAGTAGTATACTCTACTAACTTTACTTACCTTTCTAATCTTAATCTATAATAGCTTAACGCAGCGCTACTTAATTACTATTAAATAAAGTAGATATTTAGCTTACTATCTTATCTATTAATACGCACTAGATCTAAGATACTTATACTACTATAGTAGTCTATAACGTAGCTAAAACAACGCTCTACTACTAATACGCTAGTATACCTACTTAACGCGATTACTAGCCTAACTTAAGAAAGCTTACCTAGAGAGAAGAGGAGGTAATTATTAGCTATATACTTTACCTAGATTAGCGTAAGTTTACGCCTACCTATATAGCTATATATAATATAGCTAATAAGCTACTAGCTATATATAGCGCTAGCTAGGTTAGGTAGAAGTAGCTAGCTAACTTTGTTAAGCGTATAGATAGTCTTTAGACGTATTTTAACTAAGTATATAATAGGTAGAGAGCTCTATATAAGAATATAATATTAATAAAGAGGTAGTTTAAGCTTATAGAAGAGATAAAGGCTAAGTAGAGTATCTATAATAAGAATATCTATAACTTTAATAAAGCTAGCTTTATAATAGGTAAGATTATAATATAGCTAGTTATAATAGAAGTAGAGAGAAAAGGTAGGCTAAAGACTCTTTAGCTAGGTAATTATAAGTAGATAATACTAATCGCTGCTATTAGCGCTACTAGCTAGTTAGTCCTACTATTTCTTATCTTTGCTAGCTAGTACTATCTATTAGCCTAGTATAAGGAAGCTAAGATTCTATATAACTAGGCGATTATAGTTAGTAATAATAGCTAGATAAATAATAAGCTTAGAGTTAAGTAGCTAAAGTACTTTAACGCTTATATATAGGCTTATAGTATAAGTACACATCGCCTATTTATTATTAATAGCTATAAGAGCTACTAATCTTTAGCATTTTAGAAGCTTTATAAAGAGAATAATATCTATACGCTCTATATACCTTCTTACTTATCTTATCTACTCTAGCTACTTAATATTAGCTACTTCTCGCTATTAAAGTATATATATAGCTATAAGGTAGAGAGCCTTATACGTAACTATATTAACTATATTACTAAGCTTAAGTTTCTACTAGCCTTTAAGGTAGCGTTTAATTAATTATTTACGCTAGCTAATATCTAATTAGCTTTCTATAGCGTAGGCCTTATTTCTCTATAGCTAGATACTATTCTATTAAAGCTTAATATATAGCTATATATACCTACTCCTCTAGCAGCTCTACTAGAGGCTCTCTAGGTAGCTTAAACGCTAAGTAACGCGCGTAAGCTTAAGGCTTAGTTAAGCCTAATATATAAGCGCGTGCGCTAGTATAAGAGCATATTACTAGCTTTAATTATTATAGCGATTAACTAGCTAAAGAAGAGTACTAAGGTAATAATACTCTCTACTAAGCTAATACGCGATTAGATCTCTAGTCTTAAGAAGGCTAACAGCGTAGCCTTAGCGTATAGGTAGTACTCTAAAAGGCGTATATAGAAGTATAGAGTACTTATAAAGAGAGCTAGAGACGATATACTAGCCTAAAATAAGGCTAACTAGTAGATTACTTATAAAGAGCGTTAAGAAGAAGCGTAATTAGGCCTTAGCTAGCGCGCTTAAAGGCGCTACACTAGGTGTAAGAAGACTAAGTATAACTTACGTATATATAATACTAATACTATTAATATAGAGTAGTCTACTATATTAATATCTAGTAATAATATTATTATATTATTAAGATATATCGCTTTTAAGTTATAAAAGTTAGTAGAGTACGCTACTCGCTTACCTACGCTACTTACTTACTAACTACGTTACTAATTATATATAGATATTAAAGGTTAAACTCTATATAATTACTTCTTAAAGAGACTCTATTATAGTATAATAGAGTAACGCGTAATAGAGTAAAAATAATAGTACTATTATAGTAGTAATACGTGCCTATAAAGCTTCTAGCTAGTAATACTTCTACTTATTTCTTTATATATTATAATCTCTTTCTATCTTAGAACTTACTTCTCTCTCTTAATATAGGATATTAATTATATCGCTATACTTAGCTATTAACTTACCTATAGTAAACTATACTCTTATACTAGATAGAGCTATATATAATAATAGTACTAAACTTATCTAGATTATTAATAATAGTATTCTTTCTAGTTACTATACTATCTATCTTAATATACTACTATATCGCCTTAGTCTACGCTATATCTTTCTATACTACTATCTCTTATATATATAAGAACGTCTTCTTAGTTTAAGTAATAGATATAATACTACTAAACTATAGAATATAAGGCTTCTTCTAGTTACTCTATATACTATAGCCTACTATCTATAGCTATAGATAGACTTATTAGCTAGCGTAATAATATTTATCTAGAATTAGCTAGATAAGTTAATAGCCTTAAGTAGAGCGCTTAAGAAGTATTACTCTATTTAACTCTACTATAAGTAGTTTCTAGATAACCTTATTATAGACTATAGATATTATAAGATACTAGGCTACCTTCTTATTATAGTAGAGGTTACTTAAATATTTATACTAGTGTAGGTAGGCGTAGAGGTAGATATTAAAGTAGGCGGTGACACACTAATAGGTAATAAGTAGATAGTATTAGTTAATAATAGTAATAATAGTAATAATAGTAATAGTAATAGTAATAGTAATAATAATAGCTTA
>JAXRVH010000126.1:0-10235 GCA_034640345.1 Drechslera avenae | reverse complement strand
TATTATAGGCTCTAAGGTTCTATTTCTAGACTTACTTTATTTAATTTAAGTTAAAGTATTTTATCTATAAGTCTATTAACTTTATTCTTAGTAGAGACTAATCTAGGTAGTAACTACTTCTAAGTAGTCTTCTAATTATAATCTTAAAAGAGAATATTTAATACTAGTAGCTAGAAAACTAGTACCTATTATAACTTAGCTAGTTTATTATATATACTTATCTAACTAGTCTTTATAAATATTAAGTTAAACTCTACTTCTAGTTTAAATTCTTTTACTACTTCTATAAAGTTAAGTATTTTAGTATTCTTTTCTACTTCTATATACTTTAAAAGATACTTAGAGATCTTTTTATACTTAAAAGATAGTAATAAGTCTATATAGAGTTAAAACTTCTCTAAAACTTTAGTAGCTTACTTTAGTAGTAATTCTTTAATAAAGTAGAAGCCTCTTTAGCCTTTCTTAATTATTAATACCTTAATATAGCACTTACTATAAATATAAAACTCTTATAAGTAGTTAAGAGTACTAAGTTCTATTTATACTTAGTATTAAGCTAGCTAGTACTTAAAATACTTAGTATAGAATTTCTATTAGTACTTATTATTAGTATAGAAATACTATATAAGCACTTTTTAGAAGCTTTTCTAATTCTTATCTTATAGATCCTTCTTATACTTATCTAAGGCTTAATTAATTACTTTTTACTTTAGATTATAGAAAGTTATAAGCTAATAAATTATTATTTTTTTAGTAAACTTATAGTATTTAGCTATTTTCTTAAAACGCTCTAAGAATATAGTAATATTTTTTCTATTAAAGGTTAGAATACTCTTAGAAGAATATAGTAGAAGCTAAGAGGTATAAACTAGCGTATTACTTCTACTAGTAGTATTTAACTAGGTAAGAGAGGCTACTATTATCTAAAGAATCTTTACTATATCTAAATTATAAGTACTATATACTACTATATACTATTTAGACTTACTTAGAGTTAAGATTTATAGTAAGGCTACTATTTCTAGAATTAGCTATATAATAGATAGTATATTTACTATATTAATATTATAATTTAGTATTCTTATAATAGAGTTTCTATTTTTCTAAAGAGTTATTAGTAGAGAGATCTCTAGGCTAAAAGAAAGAAATTCTTATAAATCTAAGGCCTATTTAAATATACTTAGTTAAGATTATTTCTTTACTTATTTCTCTAACTTATTACTATTTTAACTACTACTTATACGCGTAAAGCTAATAGCTAAGTTTATATAAAAGACTAATATAATAGTTATAAAAGTTATAAATAATAATACTTCTATCTCTATACTAAGTATTATTCTACTTTTTTCTCTTCTTAGAAGTATAACTAGAAATTCTTTTATCTAGTTATTTACTATCTTCTTTATCTCTTCTAAGTCTATTTCTAATAGTTCTATATATCTAATATTATTTACTACTTTATCTAGTATATAGTTACTTTACTAACTACCTATTATTTAATACTAATTTACTTTTATTTATACTATAGGTACTATATAAATAGTTCTAGTCTTAATACTTATCTAATTTATCTTTAGGTATCTCTCTAATTTCTACTAATTCTACTATTATATTTAGAGATTTTCTATACTCTCTATAACTCCTCTAATCTATATTTATACTATTATTTCTTTTTTTCTCTATTAAGAGTTTTTATTTTACTTTACTATTTTTTCTATCTCTATTCTATCTAACTATTTTTTAGTTTACTCTTTTACTTAGGTATTTATACTATAAGGCTCTCTTAGATATTTTATATAGGTAACTTATTTTATAAATATATTTTATATCTCTCTTAGTATCTCTTACTACCATCTTATAATATAGTTATATAATAAGTCTTTAGTTCTCTTCTTCTTCTTATTATATTCTAAACTTTTTAGATATTACTATTATAAAAGCTTATTAGTAGGTGCGTATTAGGTACGCTTAGCTCTTCTAAGAAAGAGAGCTAGGAGTTAAGTTCTTTAATTAGTTACTATATATAGTAGTAAGTATTCTATAGAAATATATACTTAATATAGTATTTAAGATAGTATTAATTTTATATATATTAGTTATTATCTTAGCGCTAGATCTAGATACCCTAGGCTAGTTACTACCTAGCCGTTGCGATATAGTTACTCTATCTAAAAATAATACTAAGTTACCCGCTAAGTTACTCGCTAAGCCTACTCTACGCTACGCGCGCAATTACGATTACAATTAGGATTACTATTACTATTACTATTACTAAATCACTACATAAGTACTAATATTACAATATTAGTATATTAAATAATTATAGGTAGTATAAGCTTAATTATAGCGCTACTACGTAAATAAACGTCTAATAGTAGAACGCTTAAGTCTACCTACGCAATATAACGCAACTAATTCTCCTTCTTCTTCTTCTCCTTCTCTACTACTAGCCTATAATACCTATAGCACTTATAATACTCTCGCTCGCTCTAGATACCTAATACGCGTTAGTCTAACTTACAACACTACTAAATAACTTACTAACTAGAATATAATTAATTATAATCTACTAAGTACATTATAATAGCTTTTTACTACCTATACGTAGAATATTACGCATCACTTCTAATTATTTTAGAGCTATAAGAAAGGCCTTCTTCTTTATAGATAGATTATAGTTAATCCCCTTACTAAGCTTCTTATTAACCTCCTTACTAGCCTTCTTATAGAGGGCGTCTACGTTCTTTTATAATAGGTAGGACTTATTATCCTTAAGTATATCTATACTAGTTAGAGCTTATTACAATATAGATATACACGCACTTACTCTTATCCCTAAGGTATACTCTCTATAGTCTTAACTACTATTAGTTTTTAACTTCTTTAATAGGCTAATTAGGCTAGACCTTAGCCTTCTTTCTAGCTACTATTAGCTTAGAAGTGTTATTAATCCTAGCTTTAAGCTAGGCCTTAGTGCTTACGCTAAGATTAGTAGGCGAAGAGTTATCTATATCTATATCTATATCTATATCTAGTTTATTATCTAATCGCTTAATAATATATAAGTTTAAACAGTTTATATACTTAAAGAGATACCTCTAGCATTTTATATACTAAGTGTAGCCCTTTAGTACTATATAATCTTTAACTATACAACTACACAATATTAGCTATCTCTATCTAATTAGATTATCTATTACGTAACTATTTAAATCTTCTATCGCGCTCTAATCCTATCCAATTTCCCTTATATTATATACCTATAGATATCTTATTATTACTGTAAGGCCCTTAATCTTCTCTAGTTATTATCTAACTAATATTTATTAGAACCTTTTATTATAATCTCTATTTACCTTACCTATCTAAGTACTCTTTAGCCTATACTTTATACCTAATTTCTATATCTCTATTTACTCTACTATAGTACTACTTATTATTATACTATAAATAATTATAGAAATAGTATTAGAGAGTTTACTATAGTAACTTATTAGTATTATATTAAAAAGAACCTAGAGTACTTAATATTATTAGTAAAGAAAAAGTATAGAAATTATTACTATAGTAGTGTAAAGTTATATATACTAGTAGAGATACCTATACTAGACTATTCTAAACTAGATAGTAAGTTAGCTTACTTAGAAAAATAGGAAGCTAATACTAATAAGGCTAAGATAGAAGCGCTAGATACTCTATTAGTAGCTTAGGCTAAGAAAGATTATCTTTATAAATAATATAAGATACTAAAGTATTATAAATAGAAGTAGATTAATAAGTATAGAAAATATATAGAGAAGATTAAGGTATTAGAAGTAGTTAAGAATATTAATTATAAAGTTATATATCTAGAGAATAGTATAATACCTAGTACTTTAGTATTAGACTAGAGTATCTTTATATCTACTTACTTAGATAATAAGTCTAAGTTTACTAATCTTAATTTTAAATATACTATACTAGTTACTAGTAGTAGTTTATAAAGTTTATATCTAGTACTTATATATTTTTACTATTTAGGTAGTCTAACTATTTAACTAAATATTTTATTCTATTATTTAAAACTTAATATAAATTAATTTTCTTAACTTAGAATTTATTTTCTTCTTCTATCTTATAGTAGAAGGTTTTCTATTATAGTATTTCTAGGTATACTAGTTCTAATAGCTTAATATAGAATCTTAGATAGATTTTAGTATCTAATAGTAGATTAAGTATATATATAACTAGTCTATTTTATTTAAGAATTAAAAATAGTCTAACTTAAATATTATTAAGTCTTTTATTTAGTCTTTTTATATATAAATTCTCTATAAGTAAGTATACTTTATCTCTTTTCTTTAGCTAAAATACTATTTTTATCTTTCTATTAATATATAAAATACTCTAGTATTATACTTTTTTAAGTATTATTCTTAGTAACTAATAGGTTTTCTTTAGCTTATTTACTATAGTAATAGTTACTTCTATTTTCTAACTAAGAAATATATATATAAAGAGACTTAGCTATCTTCTATAATTTATATAGAATAGAGTCTATCTTATAGACTCTTAAAGCTTATTATTAAAGGCTATCTATACTATAGATAGTAGTAAAATTTAGTTAGATTGCTAGTAATTAATCTATATTTATAGATATACTTTTATAGTTTAGTATATTCTTTCTATCTATTTATTTATCTATAGATAAAATACTATTAATAGCTTATATTTTATACTAATTATAGCTAATAGTATTATCTAAATATTTAAAGTAAAGAGCTTATCTTAGTTACTTATAATTGACTTTAGTATACTATAGTATCTAATAATTTAATTATTAATAATATAAGCTAGATATACTACTATAAAATTATTTCTAAATAGTATATACTCTACTCACTTAGTAAAATAATTAACTATAATAAGAATTACGTTATATCTAATATTTATTACTAGAACTCTTAAGATTAGTAAGCTAGTAATAAAGTCTATAGAGATATCTTTCTAATATTCTTTACTTAGCTTTAGAGCTTATATCTTACTATAAGGTATATAAGTACTATATTTATTTCTCTAATAGTCTATATATTTTATAATAAATAAGCTAACCTTTTTCTTTACTTATATAAACTTATAGTTTTATCTAATAAGTTCTATTATTCTAGTAATACCTAGATAACTATATATAGAGTTATTATAGTATTACTATATAATTTTATCTTATAATTCTTTTAGTATATTATTTCCTATATTAAGAAGTATATTAAGCGTTCTAGCTAGTATTAGAGATCTATCTTTATTAATTCTAAGTATTATAGTATTAATAATCTTCTTATTTTCTATAATATCTAGTCTATAGCTAAGAGTATTTACTTTACTATTTTATTTTTCTAGTATATATATAATTCTAAACTTATATTATTCTAATATTTCTAACTATTTTACCTATCTATAGTTAAGTACTTTTATAGTTATAAAGTTTACTAGATTTTAATAATCTATATATATTATAAGTTCTAAGTAGCTTTCTATATATACTTTTTAGCGGCGCTAGATCCAGATGCCCTAGGCCAGTTACCACTTAGCCATTGCGACACAGTCGCCCTATCTAAAAACAATACTAAGTCACCCGCTAAGTCACCTACCAAGCCTACCCTACGCCGCGCGCGCAATTACAATCACAATTAGGATCACTATTACTATTACTATTACTAAATCACTACACAAGTGCTAATATCACGATATCAGCACATTAAACAATTATAGATAGTATAAGCTTAATTACAGCGCCGCCGCGTAAACAAACGTCTAATAGCAAGACGCTTAAGTCTACCTACGCGATATAACGCAACTAATCCTTCTTCTTCTTCTCCTCCTCCCCCACTACTAGCCTATAATACCTACAGCACTTACAATACCCTCACTTACTCTAGATACCTAACACATGTTAGTCTAACTCACAACACTACTAAATAACTTACTAACTAGAATATAATTAATCGCGATCTACTAAGTATATTATAACAGCTTCTTACTACCTATACGTAGGATATTACGCATCGCTTCTAATTATTTTAAGGCTATAAGGAAGGCCTTCTTCTTTATAGATAGATTATAGTTAATCCCCTTACTAAGCTTCTTATCAACCTTCTTACTAGCCTTCTTATAGAGGGCGTCTATGTCCTTTTGTAATAGGTAGGACTTATTATCCTTAGGTATATCTACACTAGGTATATCTATATTATCTCTTTATCCTCTAGCTATACAAAAGCTTATATTTAGTAGTTAGAGCTTATTACAATATAGACATACACGCACTTACCCTCGTCCTTAAGGTATACCCTCCACAGTCTCAACTACTATTAGTTTTTAACTTCTTTAATAGACTAATTAGGCTAGACCTTAGCCTTCTTCCTAGCTACTATTAGCTTAGGAGTATCGTTAATCCTAGCTTTAAGCCAAGCCTCAGTGCTCACGCTAAGACTAGTAGGCGAAGACGCCTATAGGTTATCTATATCCATATCTATATCTATATCTAGTTTATTATCTAATCGCTTAATAATATATAAGTTTAAAGAGTTTATATACTTAAAGAGATACCTCTAGCATTTTATATGCTAAGTATAGCCCTTTAGTACTACATAATCTTTAACTATATAACTACACAATATTAGCTATCTCTATCTAATTAGATTATCTATCACGTGACCATTTAAATCTTCTATCACGCCCTAATCCTATCCAATTTCCCTTATATTATATACCTATAGATATCTCATCGTCGCCGCAAGGCCCTCAATCTCCTCTATACTTTTTAGTACTATAAGTATATAATAATAGCTAGTAGCTTCTTACTATAAATATTATATAATTCTTCTAGTTCTATAAATTTTTAAGAGTAGTAGGTAATAAAGTACTATTTAACTTTATATAATTAACTTATATATCTACCTAGTATAAGTTTTAAAGTATTAGTCTTAAAGTATAGTAGTTATTCTACTTAGAATACATAAAAGTTTAGTAGTTCTATACTTATATTCTTAAGCTTCTAGAAGACTTTCTCTACTTTCTTACTCTACTTAAATAGTACGTTCTTTTTTATAAGTCTAGTTAAAAGTATAGTAATCTTTAAATAATTCTTAATAAACTATCTATTAAAGTTTAGAAATTTTAGAAATAATTAGATTTCTTTAACTATTATTAGTTATAGCTATTTCTTAACTACTTTAATCTTATTTTTACTTATATATACTCTATCTACTTCTACTATATATCTTAGAAAGTTAACCTTAGTCTTATAGAATTTATACTCCTTTAGCTTAAGTTAGAGATTAAACTAGTTAGAAGCTCTTAGTACTATCTTAATATATTTAATATAGTTCTCTTAAGTTTGAGAGTAGATAAGAATATTATCTAAATAAGCTATAATAAAGATATCTAGGTATACTCTTAATATATTATTAATAAGCTTTTAAAATATAGCTAGAGTATTTATAAGCCTAAATAGTATAACTATATATTTATAATCTTAATATCTTATTTAGAATACTATTTTCTACTTATTATCTTTCTTAATTATAATAAGATAGTATCTATTTTAAAGATCTAATACTATAAAAACCTTTATATAAGAAAAATAATCTTAAAGTTCTATAATATTTAGTAGAGAGTATTAATTCTTATTTAGAATATTATTAAGCTTATAATAGTCTATATAGAGTCTTAGTTTTCTATCTTTCTTTAGAATAAATATAATTAGATATCCTACTAGTAACTATAGTAGCCTAATATAGCTCTTTACTAGACTTATCTTAATATAATTATATAGCGTACTTAAATTTTCTTCTAATAATCTATAAATTAGGCTAAAAGTTAGTTACTTTTCTTTCTATAGGATAATCTTATAGTCTTAGAGCTAATTCTTTAGTAATACTTAGTTATCTACTACTTTCTAAAATAAATATATAAATTCTCTATATTTATTAGAGTATTCTAGAGCTATATATTTCTCTAATTCTCTAGCTTTATAATCTAATAGTTTCTTATTTATATCTACTAAGTTAGACTCTTATTTCTTAAGGCTATTCTTATAGAGCGAGGTTTACTATCTCTTAGTAATATTATATTTATAATCTTTCTTCTCTTATCTACTATTATTATTTTATAAGTAATATTAATACTTAATAGTAGATCTTTATAACGTAGTATTATAGTAATAGTAATATAAGAAAGTAGTTAAGGCGCTATTCTAGCCTCTTATACTTAGTTAAATATAGTATTAACTTAGTAAATATATATAGGTAGGGTAGCTATAAGTATATAATAAAGGAACTTTTTTAAATTTAGAACTACTATAACACCTTATACTATTATAATATATTATTCTATTATAATATCTTTTCTAATATAACTTATTATTCTATTATAACTTCTTATTCTATTATAACTTCTTTTCTTATTATAACACTAATTTATCTATATCTATAAACGCTTTATTATTACTAGAGTCCTATCTTTTATTCTTTAGGTAGATTCTATAGGGAATAATTTAGGTATAACTATAATTCTAGTAGTATACTATACCTAAGATTATTATAATAGATTATATAATACTATAACTAAGCTATATATAAGCTTTAGATAACCTAAAAATAAGCTATAGATAAGACCTAGTAGTTAAGATATAATTATATAATAGATAAGCTATAGTAGAGAATATAAAAGTTATATAGTTTAACTCTATAAAGAGTCTAAGAAAATTTTTATAAAGCTTCTAGCTTACTTCTACTTATTTCTTTATATACTATAATCTTCTTTTATCTTAGAACTCTCTTAATATCTAATATCTAATTAATTATATTACGCCTAGCTATTATTATAGATATAATATATAATATCTTAGATAGGGCTATATATAAGGATAGTACTAGAAATATTAAGATTATTAATAATAGCGAGCTCTATACTATCTATATAGTCTATCTTAATAACCTACTATATTACCTTAGTCTACTATTATATATTCTTTCTAAGTTCTATCTCTTATATATATAAGAATGCCTACTTAGTTTAAAGAATAAAAAGAATACTACTAAACTATAGAAGATAAGGCTACTCCTAGTTACTCTATATATAATAGCCTACTACCTTTTACTATAGATAGACTTATTAGCTAGTGCGAAACTTTTTATTAAGAACTAGCTATAGAAGTTAACTAACTTAAGTATAGTACTTAAGAAGTATCTCTCTATCTAATTCTATTATAAGAGGTTTCTAGATAACCTTATTAATAATAAAAAATATTATAAGTTACTAGTAGATCTTCTTTTTATAGTTGAGATTACTTAAATATATAGATTAGCGTAGATAGTATTAGTTTATAATAGTAATAGCGATAGTAATAGTAATAACTATAATAATTATAATAATAGTAATAGTAATAGTTTATAGTAATAGTAATAGTATTAATAACTATAACTATAATAATAGTAATAGCTTATAGTTATAGTAATAGCGATAGCTTATAGTAATAGTAATAGTAATAGCTAGTAAAGAGAGAATAGTATTAATATTAATATTAGTATTAGTATTAGTATAAATTTTAATATTAGTATTAGTATTAGTATTAGTATTAGTATTAATATTAGTATTAGGTATTAAGTATTAAATATTAGGTTAGGTCTATATAGAGAAGATAGTATTAAGATAGCTATCTTTACTATATTATAATAGCTTAGTTATATTATAGCTTTATAGCTATAGGCGTAGATATTATTATAGTTATTATAGTTATTATAGTTAATTTTTACTACCTACTAGTAGCTATTAAGTCTTAGTAATATAATATTATATAGGTAGTTAGTAATTAGTATTTATAATAGTTATTTAAAAAAAGTTTATATTATATAGTAGAAGTATTTTATTAAAAAAATTATTAAAAAATATATTAGTCTCTATTCTTAAGGGTTATCTACTATTATATAATAATAATATATAGGTAGACTTATAGTTATATCTAGTCTATAGTACTTAAATAAGAATATATTTAACTTCTAGTTAATTTATAAGTTATATTCTTATAACTAGAGAAGCTCTAATATAATATTATATATAGCTAGTCAAAAGATATCTAGATCTAACTTATTATAGTATCTTTAGATAACGTGTTTTACAAGCGAGCCGTCCTTACAAGCGAGCCGTCCACCCCACCAACTTTTGCATCTTCAAAGTGACGCATCTTAACAACGCGATTA
>JAXRVH010000125.1:0-11475 GCA_034640345.1 Drechslera avenae | reverse complement strand
AAGCTTATCTAAACGTATTATAAAGCGCTTAGCCTACTTCTTACTAATAGGCTTTCTACTATAGGTACCTAGAAGTTTATTAGCTATATCTTCTATCTTATATAGCTAAACTAAGTATCCTTAATAATTAAGGTTAAGAATATATTAGATAAGCGTCTACTCTTCTATCTAAGTAAGCTTATAGTAGGCGTTATATAAATCTAGCTTAGAGTAGACTCTACTATATTAGTTAATTAAGTATAGAGCGTAGAACTCTAAAGATATTAGTAATACGTTAGAGGCTAGAAAACTCTTTATTCTTATAAGTAAGAAGAGCTATATTAATTCTATCTTCTTAATTAGTTATTATTGCGTGTTATTATTAAGGTATAACGTAAGAAAGAGAATAGTAGTAGTCTTAGTAAGAACTAACTAAGTTAATAGATTAACTAAGTCGATAATTATTTACGTTATATAATATATCTAAGAAAAATTATAATAGAAGTAGATAGAGAGGTATATATAGAATTAGGCTATACTTATTCTAGAAATCTTAGAGAAACCTTAGTATAAGCTAGAGGTATATAAGCTACTATAGAGCCTTTCTATAGATACCCCCTTAGACTATATAATACTATTAAGCACCTTTATATATTCTATATAAAGGGCTAGCCTATAATACTAAGTATATAGTCTTAGATAATAAGCTTCTATAGCTTATTATATTTAATTTAAATAACTTAAGTATTAATCTTTAAATTATACTTAATTCTTAACTACTATATATTATATTAATCTTCTAATTATACTATATATTACTTACTTATTAAACTTACTTATTCTTCTAAGAACTAACTATAGATTAATCTCTAGATAGACCTTTATAATAAGAGCTAATATACTCTTAAGAAGAGAATAAGATCTACCTAAAGATAAAGAAGATAAGCTCTTATAGAAGTATATTATATAAGTCTTAAAACTAATATTCTACTATTATAAAGAAGTAAAGAAGAATAAAGAAGACTTAGTAAGAAGCTAGATAATATCTATAAAGACTTATATAGAATATATAGAAATTAGTTTTAGTCTAACTAAAGACTAGTTAAAATAATAAGATACTACTATTAGTAGAAGTAGTATAGACTAGATAGAGTATAGTAAAGAGATACTTAAAAAATAAACTAAGCTAGAGAGCTTAGTTATATAAAAAGAAAGTCTAGTATAAGTAAATAAACTTAAGAAGCTATAGTAAGAAGCTCTAAAAAATAATTAGTAGTATAGAGAAATAATATATACTATATTAGAATAGAAATAAAGATTTCTATCTAGTTTAAATATAAAATACTTAATCTTAGAGTATATAATTAGTAATTAGAGAGAGTTACTATATAGAGATAGAAGATAGATACTAGATAGTAAGAAACTATATATCTAAATAATTAGAGAAGTCTATAACTCTCTCTTAGCTAGATACTTAGAGAGAGAGATTATCTATAAGATAGTTACCTAAGACTTCTTCTAGCTAGATATATTAGATAATATCTAATACTATATAAGAAACTATAATATCTATAGTAGAACTAAGCTATAGTAAGAAGATATCTAAGAATACCTTAAACTATTACTAATACTAGATTAGGTATAGAAGAAGATATCTATAGACTTTATTAAAGAACTACTAATAAGTAAAAGTATAAGTTATCTTATAGTTATTATAGATTATTTAAGTAAAGAAGCTATCTTTATCTCTTTATCTAATATTAAGATAGAAATAGTAGTCTAAGTCTTTCTTAGCTAAGTAGTAGTTTACTACTAGTTACCTAATACTATTATATCTAATAGAGAAATATTATATAGAGGGGATATACTACTCTATTCTAGTCTATACTAAGGTAAGTAAGACTAACGTTGTTTATTCCGCGTAGGTTGTCTAGCGACTAGGTAGAATAGTAGGTATTTTAGAAGAATAATCTAATTCTATATAGGTAATAGAATAACTAGTATTAATCTAGGTAAGAGATAAACTATTAGAAGTTAACTATAATAAGTATATAAAGAGAATTCTCTATAACTATATACTTATTACTTTATCTATTACTATTACTACTATTATAATATTATTCTTATCTAGCCTAATATCTCTAATAGCTACTATTACTTAGATACTACTATTATATACTAGCGCCTAATAGTTAGTCTTAGCGTAATATTAATTACGTAATCTATACGCTCTACGCTAATTATTAACTTTTACTCTATACGACTATTAGCTACTAATATTGTATCTTTTACTTAGAAGAGGTATCTACTTATTATCTATAATATTACCTCCTCTCTTAGAGTTATTATTCTAATACTCTAGGTTATTATTTTTCTATACTAAGAAGGTAGGTTGTATATATAGTAGGGTGACAAAAAGAAAGAACTAAAAAAAAAGTTCTAGTTTTCACTGCGTTATAACTAGCCAATTAAAGTAGCTATTTAGACACTTTCTATAGCGTTTAAAAGAGCGTTTTCGATAGTATATCTTAGGATATAGGCTAGTTTCCTATTCGGGTTAGTCTGTAACATTTACTACTACGCAAGTTAGAGAAAAAAAAAACCAAATATTTAAACCTTTATAACTTTTTTTCTAGCGTATAATTTTACTTTATTATTTAATATATCGATTCCTGTAGTTATAATCTATAACATTTAAGAGTCTTAGATTTTTTAAATTGGGCATTAAATAGTTAGACTTAATTTTCAATTTTTTAAACTTTTAGATTTAAATATTTATTAAATCTAGTCTAGTACTTTATATACTAGCTATTAGCTTCTATAATAGCTTAATATCGTCTAGGTATAGATAAAATACAATTATCTATAGCCTCTTATAGTAGATTTAGCTACTCTTCTTTAATTACCTTAATAAAAGCATTAATACTTTTATTAGTTAAGCCTACGCCTAAAGAGCCTTTTAGTCTTTTATTTAGAGTGTTTTTAAGTAAGCTCTAAACGTTTTCTATTAGATTTAAATCTAGTGAATAGAGAGGATGTATAAAAAGAGGTATTAAATTTCGTTTAAACTAATCTAAAACCTCTTTAGTTTTATAAATTGGAGCGTTATCTTGTTAAAATTGATAGCCTAGATAGATTAGTAATAGCTCTTTTAAATAATTTAAAAAATTTTAAAATTGGTTAAGAAAAAAAAAAGATATAAAGGTTTTAGCTCTATAATAAAGCTATTAGACTTACCTCTTTTAATAGTTAGTTTAACCGCTTTATTTAAGACTTTTCTTATATAGTCTTTATTCATAAAGGTAGTAGTAGTTTTTGGCTCTCTAATAACTACTAGATCTAATTAGCCTCCTATCTAAATAGAGCCCCAGACTTAAATAGAGATATCTTGAGCTAAATAAATCTAAATAAGTTAGTTATTAAAAATGTAAAATTTCTAAAAAATACTAGATATAATCTAGTATTTTTTGATTTAGACAGAATAATTTTAACGTACTAGTTAAATTAGAGTTTGCTAATTCTTTGCTAGTTCTCTTTTTTTGCCTCTTTCTAATATATTCTAATCTAGATCCATGTCCTCGTTAGATACTAGACTTATCAGAAAATATAATTTTACTAAAATTTATATTTTCTAACTTCTTAATAGACTCCTTTGCGTATAGAAGTCTATTTTTAGCTTTAAAAGTATTTAAAAGCTATTTTTTCTTAGCTATATTTATAGCGTAATTCTCTTCTTTTAAAAATCTTTATAAGCTTCGTTTAGATATATCTAGACTATTATTTTGTAATAGAGCCTTATTTTAGACTTTAGGGTCCTTAGTAAGATCTCTATTTAATAATCTTTTAGATCTAGAAGATAAAGCTTTTAGTTAACTAATAATAGTAGGTTTAGAAGTATTTAAAATAGATTTTTTTCTCTTAATTTGTTATATAGTATTCTTAATACAAATTAAAGACTTATTTAAGGTAGTAGCTATAATACTAATAGAAGTATTAGCTTCTAAAAGAAGGTTAACTTCTTATTCGAATTTTAAAAAATTTGAAGCTATTTTAAGAATTTAGAGATTTAGAATTCAAGATAGAAAAGATCTTATTATAACTAATAAAACTAGTTAATTACTTTTTACTTCTAGACTAAAAGTATTTTTACTTTTTTTAGAAAGATTTTTAAAAATTTATTCTAATTAGAATAGCGCTAGATCTAGATACTCTAGGCTAGTTACTACCTAGCTATTACGATATAGTCGCCCTATCTAAAAATAATACTAAGTTAGCTACTAAGTTACTTACTAAGCCTACTCTACGCTATACGCGTAATTACGATTAGGATTACTATTACTATTACTATTACTAAATTACTATATAAGTGCTAATATTATAATATTAGTATATTAAATAATTATAGGTAGTATAAGCTTAATTATAGTACCGCTATATAAATAAATATCTAATAGAACGCTTAAGTCTACCTACGTAATATAACGTAATAAATTCTTCTTTTTCTTCTCCTCTCTACTACTAGTCTATAATGCCTATAGCACTTATAATACTCTTACTTACTCTAGATACTTAATATATATTAGTCTAACTTATAATACTACTAAATAACTTACTAACTAGAATATAATTAATTATAATCTACTAAGTATATTATAATAGCTTCTTACTACCTATATATAGAATATTATATATTACTTCTAATTATTTTAGAGCTATAAGGAAGGCCTTCTTCTTTATAGATAGATTATAGTTAATCCTTTTACTAAGCTTCTTATTAACCTTCTTACTAGCCTTCTTATAGAGGGCGTCTATATTCTTTCGCGATAGGTAGAACTTATTATTCTTAGGTATATCTATACTAGTTAGAGCTTATTATAATATAGATATACACGTACTTACTCTTATCTCTAAGGTATACTCTCTATAGTCTTAACTACTATTAGTTTTTAACTTCTTTAATAGGCTAATTAGGCTAGACCTTAGCCTTCTTTCTAGCTACTATTAGCTTAGGAGTATTATTAATCCTAGCTTTAAGCTAGGCCTTAGTGCTTGCGCTAAGACTAGTAGGCGAAGAGTTATCTATATCTATATCTATATCTATATCTAGTTTATTATCTAATTACTTAATAATATATAAGTTTAAAAAGTTTATATACTTAAAGAGATACCTCTAGTATTTTATATACTAAGTATAGCTCTTTAGTACTATATAATCTTTAACTATATAACTATATAATATTAGCTATCTCTATCTAATTAGATTATCTATTACGTAACTATTTAAATCTTCTATCGCGCTCTAATCCTATCTAATTTCCCTTATATTATATACCTATAGATATCTTATTATTGCTGTAAGGCCCTTAATCTCCTCTAATTAGAAACTTAGTATAAAATTTTTAGAAATAGTAGAATATATTACTTCTTAAAATATATAAAAAAATTAAATATTTTAACACGCTAGAAAAAAAGTTATAGAGAGTAAAAAACTAGGTTTTTTTTATCTCTTACTTTCGTAGTAGTAAAAGTTATAGGCTAGCCTAAATAGGAAAATAGCCTATATTCTTAAAAAAACTATCGAAAACGCTCTTTTAAACGCTATAGAAAGTGTCTAAATAGCTACTTTAGTTAGCTAGTTATAACATAGTAAAAACTAGAACCTTTTTTTTAGTTCTTTCTTTTTGTTACCCTACTATATTACCTAGAATAGTCTTTAATAGTAAGCTAACTCTAGTATCTATAATTTACTAAATAACTTTCTATATATCTAGGCTAAGTTTTTCTACTATTCTATATTTTCTAGCCTATTTTTTCTTAGAGTTATTCTAAGTACCTTTTAGAGCTCTCTTTAAGAATTTATTTATAGGTATATTAAGTATATCTATATCTACTAGTCCTAGTATATCTATAAATTATACTTTCTAATTCTTACTTAGATTATAATTAAGAAAGTAATTATTATCTCTATTCTTATACTCTCTTATATATAGAATATACTCTTTACTAGGCTTTTTTAGAATAGTCTTTAGTATACTTTTCTAGATCTTTACTAGATTATAACTAGAAAAAGGTTTCTTACTAGTATTATTTTAGAAGATAGTAGCTAACGCTACTATATTACTATTATACTAATTTACGCTAAATAGTTAAAAGCTATTATCTAAGTTAGATTTACCTAGAATAGTAGATAGATTCTAGAATTATTTATAGTTCTCTATTAGAATTACACCTAAGTTATCTAGTATAATCTAAACTAATATTATATTACTCTTAGTAGAATATATTATCTAAGACTTCTATAAGTAAGATAGTATATAGGTAAGAGAATTAATATTCTTTTTAATCTAGTATCTCTTAATCTCTAATACTATTATATCTACCTATAGTCTCTAACTAAGGTTTATAACTCTACTCTATAGATATTCTAGTATACTCTAGTTAAGTATTAATTAGTTATTAAAGTAGTACTATCTTTTATTAATAAAAGCTTATAAAATAGAGTAATTCTTCTTCTAATAGCTTATCTTATAATATATCTAATAGAGAAGTTAAGCTATTAAGGCCTAGTTATACTAATTAGCTTAGTTACTTAGGCCTAACCTCTATTAATAACTCTAAGAATTATTACTATAGTTCTAATAGCCTATCTAATACTAACTTTATAGTAGGTATTCTTATTAATATAATGCTAACTAATTATTTATTAGACTATTATACTAATAACTACTAGTAGGTGCTTATATATTTATCTAGAGTATATAGCTATAGAGTACTACTATATATTTCTTAGTCTACTTATTAACTTCTTCTCTAATAATCTAATTTACTATTAGCTTAGCTTTATATAGTATATATTATAGACTCTAAGATTCTATTTCTAGACTTACTTTATTTAATTTAAGTTAAAGTATTTTATTTATAAGTCTATTAACTTTATTCTTAGTAGAGGCTAATCTAGGTAGTAACTACTTCTAAGTAGTCTTCTAACTATAGTCTTAAAAGAGAATATTTAATACTAGTAGCTAGAAAACTAGCGCCTATTATATCTTAGCTAGTTTATTATATATACTTATCTAACTAGTCTTTATAGATACTAAGTTAAACTCTACTTATAGTTTAAATTCTTTTACTACTTCTATAGAGTTAAGTATTCTAGTATTCTCTTCTACTTCTATATTCTTTAAAAGATACTTAGAGATCTTATTATACTTAAAAGATAGTAGTAAGTCTATATAGAGTTAAAACTTCTCTAAAACTCTAGTAGCTTACTTTAGTAGTAGTTCTTTAATAAGGTAGAAGCCTCTTTAGTCTTTCTTAATTATTAATATCTTAATATAGTACTTACTATTTTATTAATATTATCTACTAGTAGAATAGTAAAAGCTATATAGAGAATAATAAATATTAATACTCTTTATACTAGATATAAAATATAGAAGTTAAAATATTTAGGCCTTAAGCTTAGTAGCCTAAGGCTCTAAGAGCTATAATAAGATTTAGTACTAAGATATTATGTATATAACTAAATACTAATAGGTAGTAGCCTATAGAAGTAACTATAGGTTACTAGAGCACTAAAAAATACTATAAATTTATCTTATTTCTCTTTATACTATCGCCTACTATACTCTATTAGTAAGTATTCTTTCTACTACTACTACTCTACTAACTTAAAAGAAATATTAAGGTTTAATAGTAAAAAAGCTATTCTTATCTTCTTCTAATCTACTCTAGCGCCTACGCTAGCTATTATATAACTAGATACTAATACTTATAATTATATTATCTTACTACTATAAAATACTACTATTCTATATACTACCTCTAACCTTATATTTAGAAACCTAGAGTCTACCTATAATAATTAACTATATAAAGATATTAAAGTCTAGGCTACTGATAGAGAGGTTATAGTATAGCTAAATAGTTAAGAAGCTTACTAAGTGCTATAACTTAGGTAGTCTATTCTCTTCTTAATAATCTAGATAAATAGTAGTAGTAATAGTAAACTTATAGAGTTTACTATTAAAAAGTAATAAGGCTTATTAGATTATATTAGAGCGAAAAGAGGTATAAAGGTTATTATAACTAGAGAGAAGTAGGCGTTTAAAAAGAAGTTATTTAGTAAAGAGAATAGAGCCTAGATATTATTAGTGCTACGCTATTTTACTATCCTTAAGGATATAGTTGCGTAAGAAAAGAGAGGTAGAAGGTAGAATACTAGAGGTAGAATACTAGAGGTAGGATACTAGAGGTAGAATACTAGAGGCGATAGTAGTTTTTTTATTAGTTTTCTAGTAGGTAGTTAGTTACTAGATAGGTACTACTTATTAGTATTATCTAGTATTAAATTAAGAAAGTTTACGAAATAGGTTACTATAAGATAACCTCTCTCTATCTAGAAGAGGGCTAGTATACTTACTATAAATATAAAACTCTTATAGATAATTAAGAGTACTAAGTTCTATTTATACCTAGTATTAAGCTAGCTAGTACTTAAAATACTTAGTTATTATAAACCTTAAAGAGAAATAGGTAGAATATATAGTAAAAGAATAATAGAATTTATTTTAGAGAGAGTATCTAAGAGGTTAGTACCTTTAGAACTAATAGATAATACTACTCTACTAGAATACTTAATTCTATAGGCTTAGTAGAACGCTACCTTAGAATAAGTTATATATATTCTATAGAATTCTATAATATTCTATAATATTCTACGTATAGAATAGTATAGAATAATATAGAATAGTATAGAATATAGAATACTTACTAAGTATATAGTTTTAGGTAATAAGCTCTTATAACTTATTATATTTAACTTAAGTATTAATCTTAGAATTATACTTAATTCTTAACTACTATATATTATATTAATCTTCTAATTATACTATATAACTCTTACTTATTAAACTTACTTATTCTTCTAAAAACTAACTATAGATTAATCTCTAGATAGACCTTTATACTTTAAATACTCTTAAAGATAAGTAATACTCTAATAAGTATCTCTACTAAAACTATAGTAAGCTATACTAAGATAGCTTACTCTAATCTCTATAATAGAGAATATAATAAGCTTAAGAACTAAATTCTCTAGTTTAATCTATTTTTTAAGTTTAAAGATAAATAGGTTAACTCTACTAATTATAGATATTTTATAGTAAGTTATCTATATAGATATACTATAACCTAGATTAAACTATACCTTAGAAAGTATATAAATACTTCTAACTTTAATAAAGATATTAATAAGATATTTAAAGGTTATAAGACCTTTAAAGATTACTTATAAGAATAATTTAGAATTTATTAATAAGAAATCTAGAGTAGACTATATAATCTAATAACTTAGATAGACTAAGTTAGCTACTAACTACGCTAGTATCTTCTAAGAATATACCTTAAGTATAAACTAGAATAATAAAGCGCTAATAGTTATATACTAATAAGAACTTAAGAATAGAGTTAAAGAAGAACTTATATATAGTAGTACTATACTTAATATACTTATAGATCTAATCTAAGAGTTAGTTTATATTAATAATATACTCTATAAACTATACTAGAAAATCTATCTTATTAAGACTAACTAGTTAGTATAATATAAGAAGAGATATTATATTAAATAGTTAGGTTATTAGATAGTACTTAGAGGTATAGTACTCTCTACTAGAATAAACTAGTATAACTCTAATATAATATAACTAGATAATGTTAGTAGAGATAAGAGTTTTAGAAGAGAAAGATAGAAAAAGCTATATAATAGAGAGAATATTACCTATTATAGCTATAGTAAGATAGACTATATAGCTAAGAACTATAAAAGTAAGAATAAGATAGTAAGATAACTAAACTTCCTCTATAAGATAGTACTTAACTAGAAGAAAGAGGCTTAGAGTATTATTAGTACGCCTAAAATCTAGATTAATAGATATTATAAGAATACTATTATAGAACTAGAGAACCTTACTCTTATTAAGATAGACTTAGAGAAGAAAGAATCTATCTTAATACTTACTAATAAGTATAAGTTATATAATAATATACTCTAACTAATAAAGATTAACTAGACTAAATTTAGTAAGATAGCTATATTCTAAGAAGTAAACTAGCTATCTATACTATATATCTATAAAGAAGAGTTTATTATACTTATAGACTAAAATAAATAGCTATTATAATACCTTAATAAGATTAATATTAAGTATACCTATAAGAAACCTAATATTATAGCTATAATATAATAAGACTTCTATAAGCTAGTATAAGAAGTATAATAAAATAAGAAAAATATTCTATCTAAATTATAGAAGTTTCTACTAATAATAGAGAAACTAGACTAGGTTAGTAATATAACTAAGTTATAGAAGAAACCTACGTAGATAGTTATAGAGAATCTAAACTATATATAATAGGCGTAAGAAGACTAGAATACTCTTTAGTATAGCTATAAGAGAAAGGCTAAGGTTATTAGTAAGGATAATAATAATATCTACTAGATAGATCTAAGAAATCTAATATATACTAATATAACCTAGATAGTATATATATATATAACTACTATAAGACTTACTACTTAAGTAAGAAAGGCTTATTATAGTTTCTAAGAAAACTAAGTAGAGTTAAGATTTATAAGTAGTAATAGTTTAACTATAGAAGTAATCTATACCTATAATATCTTTAGAATAAGAGAGAGAGAGTATACTTCTCTAAGTATAATAATCTATAAGAGATTATTTAGATATAGTAGATATAGTAAAAAGAATATAATAAAGAATATACTTAGAAATATAAATAATCTAACTAGTAAATATATCTTAATAAAGAATATAACTTTTATACTATAGTTAAGAATTTTTATAGATTTAGAAATAAGGCTTTTTTAAGCCTATAAATAGCCTAGAGTAGCTAAATAAAAAGATTAATATAGTAGATTTCTTTAGCTAACTTCTTAAGCTACTAGTATAGCTTAGAGAATATTAAATAATAGTATTAGTAGATTTAGAATTATAAGTAAACTATATTTTAGTATATATAGTATAAATAGCTAAACTAAAGATACTATAGAAATAAGAAGTCTACTTACTATATATAGCTAATAGAGAGCCTATACTAGGTAATAGTTAAATTATATATAAGGTTAAATAAGTAACGCTTACTATCTAAAGATACTATAAGAAGTTAGATCTAGATATCTTTAGACTAGCTATCTATAATATTATATTAGAGCTTCTCTAGTTATAAGAATATAACCTATAGATTAACTAGAAGTTAAGATATTCTTATTTAAGTACTATAGACTAGATATAACTATAAGTCTACCTATATATTATTATTATATAATAGTAGATAAGAGAAGAAAGATTATAATATATAATATTACTAAGAGATAGTAAACCTTACTCTATAAGAATAGTCTTAAGAAATAAGAGTCTAACTTAGTAGATACTAATAGAAAGTTATTAAGTTATAAAGCTAGAGAATTAGAGAAAT
>JAXRVH010000124.1:0-11538 GCA_034640345.1 Drechslera avenae | reverse complement strand
ATATAATAGTATTAGAGATTAAGAGGCGCTAGATTAAAAAGAATATTAATTCTCTTACCTATATACTATCTTACCTATAGAAGTCTTAGATAACGTGTCCTACTAAGAGTAATATAATATTAGTTTAGCTTATACTAGATAACTTAGGTGTAATTCTAATAGAGGACTATAAATAATTCTAGAATCTATCTACTATTCTAGGCGAATCTAACTTAGATAATAGCTTTTAACTATTTAGCGTAAATTAGTGTAATAGTAATATAGTAGCGTTAGCTACTATCTTTTAAAATAATACTAGTAAGAAACCTTTTTCTAGTTATAACCTGGTAAAGATCTAGAAAAGTATACTAAAGACTATTCTAAAAAAGCCTAGTAGAAAGTATATTCTATATCTAAGAGGGCATAAGAATAGAGATAATAATTACTTTCTTAATCGTAATCTAAGTAAGGATTAGGAAGTGTAATTTATAGACACGCTAGGACTAGTAGATATAGATATGCTAGATATACCTATAAATAAATCCTTAAAGAGAGCTCTAAAAGGCACTTAGAATAACTCTAAGGAAAAATAGGCTAAAAAATATAGAATAGTAGAAAAACTTAGCCTAGATGCGCAGAAAGTTATTTAGTAAATTATAGATACTAGAGTTAACTTACTATTAAAGACTATTCTAGGTAATATGCTAGAAGTCTATAAGAAGCTATTTTAGATAGAGTATACGCTAAAGAAATTTAAGAAATTAGAACTTAATTCTATAAGTTAAAGTTAGAGTAGTAAATTAGATAAAAGCTAGTTAGAAGACGATATAAGGCCTAGAGGCTAGGTAAACTCTCTTTTACTAGAATAATTACTAGACTATATTTTAGTTAAGGTAGTAGTAGGTAAGATAACGTAGTATTACTATATTATAGCTAAACACTAGATAGATACTTAGATTAGCTATATATAGTAGTATATTATTTTAGAAGATAATTATAATATTAGACTAAATAGAGATAAACTAATAGATAGTTAGTAAGAATATAATAGAGTAGCTAGTATTAAATACTTATATAGAGACTACCTAAAGGTTCTAATTAATATTTATAGTAACACCTTTATAACTCTACTAGATTTAGAAGTAGAACTTAATACTATAAAAAGAGATATAGCAGAAAAAGTAAACCTTCTAATAACTTCTCTACTAAAAAGTATAAGCGTAGTATAAATAGTTTTAGTAAATAGAAGTACTAAGGCTTTTATAGGTATTATCTAGGGAATCTATATATAGATTAGGAGAATTAAAGTGCGAACTAATCTCTTTATTATAGAAAACTATATAAACCTAATTATTCTAAGGAATCTCTTTCTAACTAATACTTACGCGCGTATTAAGTATATAACTAATAGTCTTACTTACTATTATATTTTTAGTAAGGATAGAGAATTTAACACAAGATTTATATATACGAGAGATAATTAGATTAAGGCCCTAGAGGTATATACTAGTCCTATATTAGAAAACGCTAAGAGAGTGTAGCTACTAGTATAGTACTCTCTAAGTATAAGAGAGAAAAGCTAGCTAAATACGTGTTATAGAGAAGTGTAAGCTTAGTAGTAGTATAGATTAATCTAGAAGGCCTATCTAAAGAGTATTTAGCTATGCTATTAGTAACTAAGTAGTTAAGAAGAGTAAGAATTAATAGGCTATTAGTACTTAGTAAAACTAGGTATTTCTTATAGAATTTGTAAATATTCCTAAGTAAAGGACTAAATAGTAGTATAGTAGTAAAAGATAAGAATAGGCTATTTTTAATAGCTAATAACTTTACTAAGAAGTTATTAGACACGATTTTAAAGAAAGTTATAGTAGCACTTAGAATTAGTAAATATAAAGAATAAGAAGTAGATTAGATCTAGGTAGAGAAGCTAAGAGATATTTAGATAAAGAAGAGTAGTATTCTAGTAGAAGTAATATTAATTCTCTCTAAAGATCTAATAGTAACTTAGAAAGGAGTAATAGACTTTAAAGCTAATAGGATATATAAGCGAAAAGAGTAAAAGATTAAGCCTATTAATAACTTAGGCTAGACTACGCGAGAAATTAAAGGCTAACTAGATTAGAAGGAAAGAGTAAAAGCTAAATAGTACTCTACTAAAGACCTAAGCTAAGCGCTATTTATAAAGTACTTTAAGCTACGTTATATAAAGTTTCTAAGAGGTACTTAGATTACCTCTAAGAGATAAAAGGAAATAAAGATCTTACTAGACCTTCTACTAAGAGAAATAGAAATGCTTAAAGAACTCCTATATAGAAGAGAATTAGCTTTAGCCTAGGACTTCCGCAAATTAGGAAGAGTTAGTAGAGAAGTAATCTCGCTAGTAGTTATTAATATAGTATTATACTAGGCGTAGTAAGTAGATTAATTTCTAGTGCTAAGAAAGCTTTAGAAGGTAGTTATTAAGATAATCTAAGACTAGATTAATAGAGGAACTCTTAAACTTTATAAGAGCTAATATTATAACCTATAGTTTCTAGTTATAAAGAAGGATAAGAGCTATTAGTTAATTAATAATGCTTAAAAGATTAATAGAGTTACTATCTATAATGCTAACCTACTACCTAACTCTAATAAGTTCTTAGAAGATTTTATAGGCTACGCTATTATATCTCTTATAGATTTCTTCTTAGGATATAATTAGGTTAAACTATATAAGAACTCTAGAGATATTATAGCTTTCTTAACGCTACTTAGACTAGTTCGCTAGTGTACTTTGCCTATAGGTACTACTAATTTGATTATAGAATTTATATAGATAATAATAAAAATCTGCTAAGATTATATTCTAAATTGCTATATACTATACCTAGATAACGTTTATATTAAAGGTCTAAAAACTATATATTAGAAAGAGAAAATTAAGCTAAGTATATATAAATACGTAGCTAAGCACCTTTTAAATATAGACTAGGTACTAGTAAATATTAAGAGAGTAGAGGCTACTATTTCTAGATATAAGTTAGACTTCTACTATACTTTAATAATAGTAGTAGGCTATTAAATTAATAAGAATAGTAGATATCCTAATATAAAGAAAGTAGAAAAGATTCGTATATAGCTAGATCTAAAGAACTAAAAGAACGTCTAAATATTTATTAGTATATACGTTTACTATAGAGTCTAGATTATTAGATTTATAATAGTAGTAGAACTATTATTTAGATTACTTTAGAAAAATGCTTCTTTTAACTAGAGAGATAAATAGTAGTTAGTAATATCTTTTCTAAAGGAAAGCTTATGTATAACTCTAGCGCTTATCTTAATTAATTATAGTAAATCTCTCTAAGCGATTATTATAGTAGTTAATAGAAGTAGTAAAGAATAGGGGGCGGTGCTTATATAGCTAGATAAGAAAGGAAAAAGATACTTAGTGTGCTATAAGAGTAGAGTCTAGTCTATCTTAGAAAAGAATTAGAATTTAGGTAAGTATAAGTATAAAGTACTACTACTTACGCTAAAGAAGCTTTAGTTATACTTATATAGTATAAGGTTTACTATAGAAATAGACGCTTAGACGCTTATAGCGTAGCTTTAGCGTAGCGTAATAGATCTACTAAGTGCTCTTATTACTAGATAGCTCGCTCTTCTAAACCTATAGAATTTTAATATTATATATATCTTAGGAAAGAAGAATATAGTGGCTAATGCCCTTTTACGTAGACTAGAATCTAAAGGTTAGACCTTACTAGAAGAACTAGAAGAAGATATAGAAGATTTTATTAAAGCTTATCTAAACGCTATTTAGCTTACTTTTATAAGAAATAACTAGATAATCTCTACTCTACTTTATAGGTTCTGCCTAGCGGACCTATTATTTAATAAGTAACTACTTAATAAGAGCTACTTAGAAGAATTGTAATAGCTTATAGCTTAGATTCTTTTTAGAAAAAGACTAGAGTACTTTACTAAATTAGATTTTAAGAAGTTTAAGTAAAAGGCGCTATAAATAATAGTTAGAGAATAGTATCTATTTACTTTACCTAGTAGTAGATAGCCTCTACGCTAGGTAGTAGATAATCCTACCTAGTAATAAGAAATTATTAGAGAACTATATAATAACTTAGGCTATTAGGGTAAAGAAGGTATATAGTAAAAGGTCTAGATATAATATTATTAGAAAGGATAATATAATTAGATTAAGAAATATATCTAATTCTATTCTAAGTGCTAATTATATATAGCCGCTATAGTATAAGAAGCTTTATAGCCTATAGAACTATCTTTAATTCTATTTAGATAGGTTATAATTAATGTAGTCTATATGCCTTCTAGATTAAATAGTAGGAAGTATCTAATAGTCGCTTAGGACTGCGCCTCTAGCTAGCTAGAAGCTAAAGCACTAGCTAAAAATAATTTAAAGTCTATTTAGAAGTTTCTAATCAATAATGTTTTTAGTTAATAGAGACTCTCGCTTAAGATATTAGCTAATAGAGGTCTAGAGAATAAAGAACTAGTAGAATCTCTTTAAAAGTAATAGAGTATTAGTTATATTATCTCTAGTACTTATTATTTATAAGGCTAGGGCCTTATTAAAAGAGGCTATATACTAATTATAGCTGCGCTAAAGAAGCTTTAGAGTAATTAGATTGAAAATCTAGCTAGTGTACTATAGGCGGACTAAATAATAGTTAAATAATCTATATAGGAAATACTAGCTTATTTAGTATTAGGTAGAGAATATATTCTCCTAATTAAGCTTTCTATACCTATATAGTAAACGTTACTATAGGTAGAAGTAAAAGATACCTCTATACTGCTTATAATAAGAGCTTAGTAATTCTATAGAAGAGATAAAAGATTTTAGAAGTTAATTAATAGAATAGTCTATTTAAGGTAAGAAAATAAAGACTATTTTAATAATTTAAAGGTTCTTTAGAAAGATCTACTAGCTATAGGAGACTTAGTTTTACTAAGAGACTTATTTTATAAGAATAACTAATTAACGCTTACTAAGTTTCTCTCTAAATAGACTAGACTATTTTGTATTAAGAATATATATTAGAAAGGATAGTATAACCTAGAGGAACTAGATAGGATACCTTTTAGAAGCTATACTCTAGGTAATAGACTAAAGCGTTTTATCTAGTATACTATAGTTAAGCTAAGAGAGCTATAGATAGAGAATAAAGAGCTGCTAGAAGAAGGACTTTCTAATTAATTATAAAGTAAAAGCGAAGGAGAGCTGCTAGAGACCTCTTAGAAGTATAGCTAAGATATACTACTCTAGAAATAAAAAGTTACTATTAATAAACTTTGTTATCTAAGCCGCTACCTAAAGCCTGCTTCGATAAATAAGGAAAAACAAACCTAAGACGTAGAAGAGGAAGTAGACCTTAAAAGAATATAGCATAAATTAAGAAAAGCGATTATAGTAGTACCTAAGAGAAGTAAGAACTTTAATACCTCTAAGTATTAATTATACCTATAGAGAAGTATTAAAGAATAAAATACTTAGGAAGAAATATCTAGAAACTCTACTTCTACCTAGTTTTAAGTATAATATAGAGTACTAATGGATACTTAAATAAAGAAAAGAATAAGAAGTTTAGAGTTAGAGAGAGAATATTATTTAAGAGTAACTACTATAGCTATCTACTACTATAGAATATAACTAATAGCGTATTAGAAGAGTTATAGCTATCTATACTAAAGAAAAAGGCTGTATACTCTAGATTAGCGTTAATATCCTAGCCTATATAGGTAGAATCTCTAATTAGTATTCTTTATAGCCTTTCTAGTTTTCTAATTACGCCTTCTCTAGTTGCACTTCTAATTCTTAGTTATACTTATATACTTAGTAGGGCGAGCTATAGTTATACTACTATTAGATATATACTTAGAATACTTACTATTCTTAGTAGTAACTTTATTAGTAGCCTCTAGAATTATAATAGCTTTAGATATAACTATATTAGTAGCTATAGTAGAAGCTAGATTCTTAGGTAGATCTATATCTATTAGACTCTTATTAGGGACTTAAACCCTAGAATTAGACTTAACTTTAGTAGTAACTAAAAGCTGCTTAGTAGAAACCTTCTCTTAAATAGTAGTAGTAGTAATCTTATCTTTAGAAGTAATAGCTTTCTAAGTAGCTTTCTTAGCTTTCTAAGTAGCTTTCTAAGTAGCTCTCTTACGCTTAGTATGTTAAGAGCGTAGATTCTCTAGATATTTAGTCCTCTTAGCAGCCTTAGTAAGTAGCTATTTAGCTAATTTCTTTTTATTTATAGCCTTCTAAAGGGCTTTTATATAAACGTTCTTCTCCTTCTTAATATTAGATAGAATTCTATTAACCTATTTAAGTAGGTTAAGAGGCTACTTCTTATATTTAGGCTTAAAGTTCTTATCTTAAACTAAGTAGTATTTACTTAGTAAGTCTAGATTGCCTAAAGAATACTATATAATAGAATCTTATAGATATAGCCTAGTAGTAGGTAGAATAGATACGCTAAGAGCTATTTAGGTGCGTAGAGTAATAGGTGCATTAGATAGTGTAGTAGATATAGTAGGTAGACTAGCTAGAGTAGCTAAAGCTTAATTAGAAGTAGGGCTAGGTACCTAGGACTCTAAATTTCTTATTAGTATAATTCTAGAAAGAAGGAATAGAGTTATCTAAGTGTAATTTAGAAACTTACTAGTTATAGAGTAGGAAGTAGCACCTCTATTAAAGATATAGTTAGTGTAGGTACTATAGAGAAGCTAATTTCTATTAATAAAAGATATTTAGTAGCTCTTAAACTTCTTCTTATAGTGCTTAGAAGCGTATTAACTATATATCTACTTATAAGGTCTTAAACGCTCTATAGCCTCTTTAGTAGTAAGAAGATAATAGAGAGCGCTAATACTATAATACTAAAGTAGGGTATTTATATTAGATTTGTATAACTATCTCTTAGAGGTACTCTCTAGACTAAAGAACTTACTAATAGTCTTATTCTCTTACTAAAGGTCTATAAGATCTATAGTATTAACCTCTATATTAGCCTAATTATTAAATTCTTCGCTAAAGATATATTCTATAAGAATAGAACTAAATAAAACGCTGCAATAATAAAGCTTATAGAGATATAGCTAGAATTTCTTTAGTAGCCTAGAAGTAATAATATAATTACGATTTAGAGTAACTATATATAATAGATGTTAGAAGAATATTTAGAAAGGAAAAGCTAATAGAGAAACTTACTCTATTCTATAATATACTACTTTCTAGAATAAGTAATAGAGTATTTATAGAGTAGAGCGCTCTAATTACTAAGTAGACTAGGTATAGTCTTCTTCTTACTAGGGCTTATTATAATCTAGAGAGTTAGTAGAGGCACTAAAGTTATAGTCTAAGATAGGGATAGCGTATCTAAGCGAATATTAGGAGAGGTAGTAAGAGTAGAAATATCGCTCTTAATAGTATCTATAGTAGCTTCTAGAAGCTTAATATATAGAGTCTAACTATAGATTAGTAGGGGCGTCTAGAGCTTAAAGGCGCAAGGTAATTAGCTACTAGAGAGCTTAAGCTTAGGACTAGAAGATAGAAGAGTAGGTAAGTGCGTAGAGCGCTTAGAAGAGTAATAGAATCTAGATAAACTAGAGTTACTAGAGGCGTCTATAGTTATAGGTAATTTAGTGCACGTAACTAGCTTAGAAGGCGTTAGTAATATACGCTTAGTAATAGACGTAGATATAGTAAGTAAGAATATAGAAGAGGAAAAGTAGTAGAGCTAATTAAGAATTAGAGTAAGAGAGGTAGAGTATAGAAGTTAAGTATAGAAGAGAGAGAGAGAAAGCGTATAGAAATAGAGGGGTAGCTAAGCGTTTATTAACACGATAATAATATTATAATAAAGTATAGGCTAGTATAATATAGTTTAGTAAGGCGCTAAGAGAATATTAGATAAGACTAGAAAAGTAAGGTAGCTAAAATCTAGAAATATAGACTAAAGAGAAGAGATATTATAGAGTAGAAGCGTAGTGTCTAAGGTTATATTAGGTATATTATAGAAACTCTTAGTATATATTAGGAATACTATCTACTAGAGAACTTAAAAAATAAGGCGAAAAATCTAGCCTAAAAGATACTTAGATAGGATTTAGAAAAATAGAATATAACCTCTAAAAGATTACTATCTAGAAGATCTAATTAGGAAAAACTAGAAGTAAAATACCTAAGAATATATTCTAAAACTAGTTTAGATACTCTATAGATAGTAGCTAGACAGAGTTATAAAAGACTTATAAAACCTATTTTTTATAAAGTAGGTATACTAATATCCTTTAATCTAATTCTATAGATAACTAGAGATTATAAATATTAAATATTAATAGAAATTATTAATAATATAAGGTTTAAAGTAAAGATAATCTCTTTAGAAGAAAGAATAAAAAGAGAGTTAGAACCTTATCTAAGATTATTTTAGAAACTATAAAAGAAGAAGAGACCTTCTTTTTTTTAAGTAAGGGAGGGAAGTAGAGAATTAGATTAACTAAAAAGTCTCTATTAGATTTATATATAGGCTAGGCGCGATACTACCTTAGATAAGAATAAGAAGAGAAAACTAGTAGCTCTAGAGAGCGAGTCTAAACTACTAAAAATCTAAAGTAGAAAGAGAAGATAAGATTAGATATTAGAACTATTCTTAGAGTTAGAAGTATCTCTACTAAGAGGCTTAAATATATCTTTATTATTCTTATTATTAATATTAGCTGCACCTAAAGTACTATTAGCTATAGCCTAGGAAGTTCTAGGTCTATATACTAACCTAGTAGAACGCCTATTAGAATAGATAGGAACCTTAGCTTTAGAAGTTATAGAGTGTTAGCGTTGCTTTCTTAGATTCTTAATAGGTAGAGCGTAATCTTTATCTAGATTCTTAGACTCTAAAAGATAGTTAGATAGAGCTATATCTAAAGACTCTAGAGAAGAGAGTAAAGAAAGATTATACTTATTATCTTCGCTCTTACGTATAGTAATTAGATAATTAGCGTATTTATTTATATTACTCTTACTACTCTAAGCGAAAGAAGATAGGTCTTTAACTCTAGTAGTAGCTAGAATATATATAAAAGAAGTAGATTAGAGGTTTAGAGCTAAGAGTACTATAGGTAGTAATATAGATATATCTAATAGACTCTTAGAAGCGCTAGAAGCCTAGACTCTCTAGAGAATAATAATAGTACCTAAGAAAGAACTATTAGCTAAAATCTAGAAATAAGAGAAATAGATATCTAAAGGTTATTTAGGTACTTATAGTAAAAAGAGTATAACTAAGTACTACTAGTAAAGAGATAGTTATTATAGATACTACTATTTAGTAACTTAGTACTATAATATATTTAAGAGTATATCTTATAGGCTAGCTTATACTTCTAAGCGCTATATTAACTATACGCCTACTTATTAGTATCTAAGAAGGTATTAGCCTAACTAGTAGTATAACTATAAGTTTTTACTCTAAAAACGTAGAAGAGAAATAGACTCTTAATCTTTAGCTTATATATTAAGCGCTTTATAGTACTAGATAGACTAAAGTACTCTTAGATAGTCTAGAAACCTTCGTATAGATTAATAGCGAGCTTAGGATTTACCTAGAGTAATTTATAGAATTTTAGTATACCTAAAAGCTACTTAGATAGGCGAATAGTAATTATAGCTAAGTAAAGACTAAGTTATTTACTAGAGAAATAAAGACTATAAAGTATACTCTAAAGGTAAAAAAGAAAGTTAATATTAATTATAGTGTCTAAATAGTTATTTACTATATAGAGACTATATTAGAAAAGTACTTAGAAGAGAAGAGATAGAATCTAGACTTATGCTAATTTATAATTATTAGTAGTATAGAGCTAGAAGTAGAGTACTAATAGAGTAGAGCGTTATTATAGCTAAGTCTGCTAAGTATAGCTTACTAACGCTTCTTTAGAGAGTTATCTATAGTAGTAGTACCTAGCTATAGAGTTACTAACTTAACTAGAGATAAGAACACTATAGTCTAAGAGATAATTAGAGTAGCGAGTAAAGACGCAATAGGCTAGGCTATCTAAGAAACTTTATAACGTTTTATAGAATAAATTAAAGAGCTCTCTAGCTCTATAGAGTACGTAGACGCCTTAGAAGCGTTAGGTATAGAGAGTATAGTAAGAGTAAAAGTAATTATAAAAGCGCGTGTAATAGTAACTTAACAAAGAGTAAGATTATAGTAAAGGTAGATATAAAGTAGTAAACTACAAAAAGCGAGAATTAAGTAAAAAGTAATTAGTAATAATATAGTAGGTAAGTAAGAGGGGTTAGAGAAGAGAGTAGAGAAGAAAGATAGCGTAGTGTTATTATTATTATTATAATAATAAGGTAATAAAGCGTTTATAAACACGTAAATCTAGGTAACTAAATTACGCTTAGCGCTTATAGTAGAGTAGAGTAAAATAGAGTAGTTCTATAAAGTAATACGCTAAGTAATATAGGTCTAAGAGTTATTTAGAAAGGTAAGGAAAGGTATAGTTAGGCACTATATAGTAGTTATTAGGAAGGCTCTATAGAATATTTAGAAAAGGTATAGGCCTAGAAATCTAGAGTAGAATTCTAAGAGCTAGTACTAAAATAGTAGCTAGATAAAGAAAAGAGATATATAATATATCTAATAAAGTATTAGTATCTAGAGAGAAAAATCTAGGAGAACTAATGTTAAAAGATATAAGAACTAGAGAGTAAATATCTAAGGATACCTCTAGATAAGCCTTAGATAATAGCTAAAAGAGAACCTAAAGTAAGGTCTAAATTAGATAAGTATAAAAGAGAGATAGACTAGTATAAAGAAAGAAAGTTTTATTTATTAGGATTAAATTAGCTAAGAAGGCGTCTAGGTTATTTAGTTAACGAAGTAGAAAATGTAATATAGGTAATAGTATAGAGAGGTAGTTAAGGTACTATCTAAGTACCTTTTAGGCAAGAATACGCTACTAGAAGGAATAGGTTTATAGGCGGAGCTTCTTAAGTAAGAGAGGTATTTCCGCTATTCTAATTTATAATTAGAATAGTATAGAAAGAGAAGGCCTTCCTTCTTAAGTAAGGGAAGAATATAGTAGAGTAAATAGAGATATAGGGATTAGGTATAAGGCATAGGCTAAAGGGTACTTAGATAGGCGAGGTAAATAGAGATCGCGATAAAGAGGTCGTAATAAATATTACTTAGATAACAATAACTAATATAAAAAAAAAATTATACTATCTTAAATACTATATTAAGTATATATTTCTATAGAACCTTACTACTATAATAATATAGTTATATAAAGAGTCTTTAGCTCTCTTCTTCTTCTTATTATATTCTAAACTTTCTAGATATTACTATTATAAAAGCTTATATAAAGGTCTACCTAGAGGTTAACCTATAGTTAGTTCTTAGAAGAATAAGTAAGTTTAATAAGTAAGAGTTATATAATATAATTAGAAGATTAATATAATATATAGTAGTTAAGAATTAAGTATAATTCTAAGATTAATACTTAAGTTAA
>JAXRVH010000122.1:0-12488 GCA_034640345.1 Drechslera avenae | reverse complement strand
AGCGAAGAGATAGTTATTATAGATACTACTATTTAGTAACTTAGTACTATAATATATCTAAGAGTATATCTTATAGGCTAGCTTATACTTTTAAGCGCTATATTAACTATATACCTACTTATTAGTATCTAAGAAGGTATTAGCCTAACTAGTAGTATAACTATAAGTTTTTATCTTAAAAATATAGAAGAGAAATAGACTCTTAATCTTTAGCTTATATATTAAGCGCTTTATAGTACTAGATAGACTAAAGTACTCTTAGATAGTCTAGAAACCTTTATATAGATTAATAGCAAGCTTAAGATTTACCTAGAGTAATTTACAGAATTTTAGCACACTTAAAAGCTACTTAGATAGGTAAATAGCAATTATAGCTAAGTAAAGACTAAGTTATTTACTAGAGAAATAAAGACTATAAAGTATACTCTAAAGGCAAGAAAGAAAGTTAATATTAATTATAGTATCTAAATAGTTATTTACTATATAGAAACTATATTAGAAGAGTACTTAGAAGAGAAGAGATAGAATCTAGACTTACACTAATTTATAATTATTAGTAGTATAGAGCTAGAAGTAGAGTACTAATAGAGTAAAGTATTATTATAGCTAAGTCTACTAAGTATAGCTTACTAATACTTCTTTAAAGAGTTATCTATAGTAGTAGTACCTAGCTATAGATTTACTAACTTAACTAGAGATAAGAATACTATAGTCTAAGAAATAATTAGAGTAGTAAGTAAAGATATAATAGGCTAGGCTATCTAAGAAACTTTATAATATTTTATAGAATAAATTAAAAGGCTCTCTAGCTCTATAGAGTATATAGACGCCTTAGAAGTATTAGATATAGAGAGTATAGTAAGAGTAAAAGTAATTATAAAAGTGCGTATAATAGTAACTTAGTAAAGAGTAAGATTATAGTAAAAGTAGATATAAAGTAGTAAACTATAAAAAGTAAGAATTAAGTAAAAAGTAATTAGTAATAATATAGTAAGTAAGTAAGAGAGGTTAGAGAAGAGAGTAGAGAAGAAAGATAGCGTAGTATTATTATTATTATAATAATAAGGTAATAGAGCGTTTATAAATATATAAACCTAGATAACTAAATTATACTTAGCGCTTATAGTAGAGTAAAGTAAAATAGAGTAATCTTATAAAGTAATACGCTAAGTAATATAGATCTAAAAGATATTTAGAAAGATAAGAAAAGGTATAGTTAGGCACTATATAGTAGTTATTAGGAAGGCTCTATAGAATATTTAGAAAAAATATAGGCCTAGAAATCTAGAGTAGAATTCTAAGAGCTAGTACTAAAATAGTAGCTAGATAAAGAAAAGAGATATATAATATATCTAATAGAGTATTAGTATCTAGAGAGAAAAATCTAGGAAAACTAATATTAAAAGATATAAGAACTAGAGAGTAAATATCTAAGAATATCTCTAGATAAGTCTTAGATAATAGCTAAAAGAGAACCTAAAGTAAGATCTAAATTAGATAAGTATAAAAGAGAGATAGACTAGTATAAAGAAAGAAAGTTTTATTTATTAGAATTAAATTAGCTAAGAAGGTATCTAAGTTATTTAGTTAATAAAGTAGAAAATATAATATAGGTAATAGTATATAGAGGTAGTTAAGATACTATCTAAGTACTTTTTAGATAAAAATATACTACTAGAAGAAATAGGTTTATAGATAGAGCTTCTTAAGTAAAAGAGGTATTTCTACTATTCTAATTTATAATTAGAATAGTATAGAAAGAGAAGGCCTTTCTTCTTAAGTAAGAGAGAGATATAGCAGAGTAAATAGAGATATAGAAATTAGGTATAAGGTATAGGCTAAAGAGTACTTAGATAGATAAGATAAATAGAGATTATAATAAAAGGTTATAATAAATATTACTTAGATAATAACTAATATATATAAAAAATAATACTATCTTAAATACTATATTAAGTATATATTTCTATAGAACCTTACTACTATAGTATAACTTATATATATATAATACTAATACTATTAATATAGAGTAGTCTACTATATTAATATTTAGTAATAGTATTCTTATATTATTAAGATATATCACTTTAAAGTTATAAAAGTTAGTAGAGTAACTAACTTACTTATATAACTAACTCGCTTATTAAATATATTAGCCTAGTAGCTATATCTTTAGCTCTATATATCTTTATTTTCTACTAAGATTAGTTTATTAATAGATATCTTTAAACTATAAATTATTAGTATCTTACTAATAAATCTAAAAAACCTTTACTTTATCTCTATTTTACTCTCTATCCTATTAACTTAAATATACCTAGTAGTTATTATATAGTAAAAGAATAGATTAGTAAAAGTAAGTCTATATAGTATTATAAAACTTACTATAGCCTAACTTATATAGAGAAGAGAGAATAACTAAAAGAGTTAGTAAAAGTCGCGCTAGAATAAAAAAGACTACATTAGTACTCTTTAATATTAGGTTTAAAACTAACTACTTAAATATTAATTATCTTATTAACTACTTTAGAATAAAAAACTTAAGAAAGATAATATATTACTATAGAAGTAGCTATTATATATATTAGTAGCTATAAAAGTTTTAGAAAATAGTATAAGTTAGTAATAAATTCTATCTATAAGTAGAGAGTATATACCTAATCTCTATTATAGCTTAGCGTCTAGATAAGGTATTAGTAGTAGCTCTAATAGATACTTACTTTTATATACTACCTACCTTAGATAATTCTTTAGTATTCTATTATTATCTATTCTATACTTAGTATTTTAATCTAAACTCTACGCAGCTATTATTAATATTATAGATAGATTATAATTTAACTATGTATTTCTTACTACCTTTAACTTCTTTACATAATTCCTTTAATATAAGTAGTAGTCTAGATATAGGTAGTATCTATAAAAATAAGATAGAGTTAGAAAATAGTTAGAAGTATAGTTCTCTATATTTATTACTAGATATAACTAGAATAGTAGATACTCTATTTAAAAAGTTTAATATATTAGAGATAAAATAAATAAGAAGAATAGATCTAATAAACTATATAAATATATCTTTATATTACGTAGTCTTAAGCTATTAGATATAATATCTAGCGTCTATATATTACCTAAGAAGAAGAAATTATAAAATATATTAGAAGTATAATTAGAGATATTTATAATCTAAGCTATATTATAGACTATTAGAATATTACTTTTTACTACTCTAAGTAACTCTCTATAACACTACACCTATAAAGCTACTCTAGAAGTCTTCTCTTCTCTTATCTCTTCTATATTTAATAATATTTTACTAAAGCTTTAGTATCTAGAAGATACTACTAATACTTTTTATTTTATAAGTACTAAAAGTAGATAAAGAAGCTACTATCCTTTATTTTCTATATTAAGAATTAAATAAATTATAAAAGCTACCTAATTTATCTTCTATAGATTTAATAGCTTTTTATAGAGAAGCTCTTTTAATTACTTATTATACTCTTCTAATATCTTCTTTTAGAAAATATTTCTATAAAAAGCTTTATAGCTAAATAAGCGTATAGGTACTATCTTTTTTAAAGTATATATTCTTCTTAGAAATATCTAACCTATAAGTTAGATATACTCTCTTCTCTTTCTTATTAAACTACTTTATAATATAAGGCTTATAGAATAGATAGCCTATATACTAAGCTTAGATTAAATATAAATATTATAGTTACTTACTATAAGATAGATATACGTATTTATAGCTTAATAAGCCTTCTAAGGTATAGATAGAGTATATAGTTCTATAATACTCTATAGCGCTAGAAATCTATAGATATTCTCTTCTCTTATAATATATTTTATAAGCGAGCCGTTCTTATAAGCGAGCTGTCTACTCTATTAACTTTTGTATCTTTAAAGTAACGCATCTTAATAACATAATTATATAATTTATAAATATTAATAGAGTAGATTAAGTAGTATCTAATTATTCTTTTTACACGTACGCAAGTTATACCTAGTCTCCTTACACCTAGTGCAGCGCCTTTAAGCGTATTAGCTAAGGCCTAATTGCGCTCCTTCTTAACGCTCTTTATAAGTAATCTACTAGTTAGCTTTATCTTAAGCTAGTATATCTTCTCTAGCTCTCTTTATAAGTACTCTATACTTCTATATACGCCTTTTAGAGCGCTGCCTACGCGCTAAGGCTACGCTATTAGCCTTCTTAAGACTAGTAATCTAATTGCGTATTAGCTTAGTAGAGAGTATTATTACCTTAGCGCCCTTCTTAAGCTAATTAATTACCTTAATAATTAAAGCTAGTAATAAGCTCTTATACTAGCGCACGCGCTTACGTATTAGACTTAACTAAGACTTAAGCTTACGTATATTACTTAGCGTATAAGCCTCCTAGAGAGCCTCTAGTAGAGTAACTAGAGTTAGCGTACGTAGCTATATATCTAGCTTTAATAGAATAGTATCTAGCTATAGAGAAATAAGGCCTACGCTATAGAAAGCTAATTAGATATTAGCTAGCGTAAACGCTTAATTAAACGCTATCTTAAAGGCTAGTAAGAACTTAAGCTTAGTAATATAGTTAATATAGAAGTAGATTAGGCTCTCTACCTTATAACTATACGCGCGCTTTAATAGCGTAAAGTAGCTAACATTAAGCGGCTAGAGTAGGTAAGATAAGTAAGATAGTATATAGAGCGTATAGATATTATTCTTCTTATAGAGCTTTTAAAACTTAAGCGACTAGTAACTCTTATAGCTATTAAGAATAAGTAGGTAATACGCGCCTATACTATAATTCTTTATATAAGCGTTAAAGTACTTTAGCTACTTAACTTCTAGCTTATTATTAGTCTAGCTATTATTACTAACTACAATCGCCTAATTGCGTAGGATCTTAGCTTTCTTATACTAGGTAGATAGGTAATACTAGCTAGCAAAGATAAGAAATAGTAGGACTAACTAGCTAGCTACATTAATTATAGCGATTAACGTTACCTACTTATAATTACCTAGCTAGATAGTCTTTAGCCTACCTCTTCTCTCTAATACTATTATAATAAGCTAAGTTATAATCTTACCTATTATAAAGCTAGCTTTATTAAAGTTGTAGACGTTCTTATTATAGATACTATACTAGGCCTTTATCTAGTCTACTAGCTTAAACTAGCTTCTAATTAGGGCTAGATTCTTATATAGAGCTCTCTACCTATCGTATACCTAATTAAAACGCGTTATAAGACTATCTATACGCTTAATAAAGTTATATAGCTAGTAGACGCTAACCTAGCTAGCGCTATATATAGCTAGTAGCTTATTAGCTATATTACGTATAGCTAAGTATATAGGCGTAGACCTACGCTAATCTAAGCTAAGTATATAGCTAACAATTACCTCCTCTTCTCTCTAGGTAAGCTTCTTTAAGTTAGGCTAGCAATCATACTATAGAGGCTTACTAGCGCGTCAGTCGCGTAGCGTTATTTAAGAGATATTAAATATTTAAGTAGTAGCTCTCTTAGTCCTAATCTATTATATAGTAATAGATAATATAGTTAGCTATATATTATTTTTAGATAAGTATAATAGAGCTTATTATAGTTAAGGTATAGTACGTGTAAGCTTTAGAGATATAAAAGTTAGTAGAGTAGATAGCTCACTTATAAGGACGGCTCGCTTATAAAATATATTATACTAATAGGTTTATTAAGAATATAGGTAGTTTTATTCTATAGTTAGTAGTAGTATAAACTAGATTAATTATAGTATAACTAAGAGCGCTCTTAAGATAGAGAAGTCTATCTAGAATGTACTAAATAATATATCTACTATAGTATAGCTTATAGAGTTAGTAAATATACTTTTTTATTTCTATAGATACTTACGCAACTATAGAATAGAAGAAAGTATACTTTACTATTAGCTTTAAGTAGCTTATTATATCTAGAATAAGAGAAAGATAATCTAGACTTTATAATTAATTCTATAATTATAATTAATAATAATAGCTCTATAGTAGAATATAGAGTTTATATCTAGCTATCTTCTTTTAGGCCTCTAAGTAGCTAATTCTATAATAGGTATTACGCTTAACCTAGAGTTAGAGTTAGAGTTAGAATCTAAGAAGAAGATATATTTAATATTATCTATATTAATAGGTATTATTCTAAGAATATAGAAAGGCGTAGAAAGAAGTTAAGAAAATATAGATACTAGTGTAAGAAGTTAGATAGTTTAAATTAATAATATTAAAGCTTTAGGCACTTTTATTCTTATTCTATAGATAGTTAAAGAAGAAGATATTACTATTAGGTCTATTATAAATTAGAGTAGCTATTATAATCTTAAATATAACTAGCTTATTATAGCTTCTATACCTACTTTAATACTTAATAGTACTAGAGAGAAGCTTTCTCTTAGCTATAGGCCTTAACGTCGCCTCTACTAATTAACTCTTACTCCTCTACTATAGATATAGAGCTACGCCTTATTACTATTATATTACTAGGTTCTTATTAGCGCTTATAGTCTTAATAGTATAGTAATATATATATTATTACTAATAGAGTCTTACGTAATTATATATACCTATTCTAAGTAGAGGCTTTATAACTATAAAGTAATTAAGTGTATAGATTTTAGTTCTACTATACTTTTAAACTCTTATAATAGATTATCTAAATAATCTCTATTATATAAGTACTTAAATACTCTTTAGTAGATAACTCTATTATCTTTATTAGATATAAGCACCTCTAAGCTTCCCTTAATAAATATATCTTAATATACTTTTTTAAAGTATTCGCCTTATATATAGATAATAGATTTATAGATAGGTAGTTTTTTACTATAGATAATAATAATAGTATTATAGTATCTTATATTATTAAATATTCTATATAAGGTAAGTAAAGTTATAGAGGTCTAGATTATAAATTATTAACTAGTAATATCTTATATAAACTTAGCTAAACGTGCTTCTATTATAGTAATAAGTAATATAGTAGATAGATATACTTCTAGTATAGCTACTAATAGGCTTAGTTAGCGATTAAGAGCTAGCTATTACTAAATAGCCTCTACTAATTAGCTTATTCTTTTTCTCTTCTTATACTAGTTTCTAGTTATATCTCTAGGATTATACCTATAGGCGCTTAGCTTTAGCTTCTTTCTCTTAATAGTTTCTAGCCTTATCTCTCTATAATTATACTCTTTAATATTTAAGTTTAGCTTTATCTTTTTATTAAACGTTTTAAGCTTTAACTAGTATTTAGTAGAATTATATAGTCTAATAGTTACGTATAAGAAAGTAGTTATAATATAGAGCTATTAGCTATAACTAGTTAGCTACTAATTAGGTAGAGAAATTTTAGAATAGATTATCTATTAATAACTTTATAGCCTTAGCGATATTATTATTAAGTAGAGGTAAGATAGTATTATAGACTAATATATATTAGTTCTTTATAATTACTACTATAGAATATCTTACTATATTAGCTATAGTTATATTATAGGCTCTCTAGATTCTTAGCACTATTACTAAGTTAACTAGAGCGTTAAGGTCTTTAGCGCTCTACGTAAGAGTAATAACTAATTAATAACTAATATTATAATATAGTATAGTATATAAATATATTAATATTATAAGTATATATAGCGTAGCGCTAGTATATTATACTACCTCTAACTTTAACTAACTAGCCTTTAATACCTCTACTAATAGATAAGAAGCTATTTATAAGAGCGCTCTATATTATTATACTTTTTAGAGAAATTCTATAAGAAAGAAATACTATAAAAGATATATAGATAGAGTTTAAGCTTATAGAAAGAGAGTATAATTATATAGAGAGAACGCTCTAGTAAGACTATATACTTTAGAGATACGTATAGAATAAGATATAGTTTATAAACCTTAGATATAGTAAAGACTATAGCTAATAGAAGTTATTAGTAGTTATAACTATAATAAGAATTAGTGTAGACTAGTTATTTATATACCTACTAAGACGTATAAACTCTTTATTAATATAGTAGAGAATAATATTTAAAGCTAGCTAAAAAAGATATAGAATAGATTAGAGAAGTAGACTAAATTCGCGTAAAAAGTGCGTCTAGCCTAATTAACTAAGATATATTTTAATACTAGCGCTTTATCTAGTAAATTAAAGTATAAGCCTAATATATTATTTAAGTATAAGAATATATAATATCTAAGTATTATTATTAAAGTTATATACTCTTAGAAGAGAAAGCGCTTAGTTTAGTTAGCTAAGAACTATCTTTTAGATTTAGATACTAATATATAAGTAGTTATTAGTCTAGATATTATATATAGTAAGAAATTATATAAAGTAACCTTATTATTATAGTAGCTCTAATTATTTAATACTTCTAATAGCTCTAAATTATAAGCTATAGATATAGTTATAGATAAGATAGATTTAGTTCTTATAATACTAACTTTATTCTTAATCTTCTAACGTTTTCTACTAGGCTTTCTATAATAATAAAGAAAACTCTATTAATTATCTTAGTATATAGCTACGCCTTAGCAATTTTACTAGTAAAAGACTTATATAAAAGAAAATTTAAGATAAGAATATAAATATTTATATTTCTAGAATATAGCTCTACTAATATATTAATACTATTATAGTAGTTATTATTCTATAGGAACGTGTGCTTAATATAGTATTTAAGATAGTATTATTTTTTTGTATATTAGTTATTATTATCTAAGTAATATTTATTATAACCTCTTTATCGCGATCCTATTTACCTCGCCTATCTAAGTACCCTTTAGCCTATACCTTATACCTAATCCCTATATCTCTATTTACTCTACTATATTTCTCTCTTACTTAAGAAGGAAGGCCTCCTCTTTCTATACTATTCTAATTATAAATTAGAATAGTGGAAATACCTCTCTTACTTAAGAAGCTCCGCCTATAAATCTATTCTTTCTAGTAGCGTATTCTCGCCTAAAAGATACTTAGATAGTACCTTAACTACCTCTATATACTATTACCTATATCGCATTTTCTACTTTATTAACTAAATAACCTAGACGCCTTCTTAGCTAATTTAATTCTAATAAATAAAACTTTCTTTCTTTATACTAGTCTATCTCTCTTTTATACTTATCTAATTTAGACCTTACTTTAGGTTCTCTTTTAGCTATTATCTAAGGCTTATCTAGAGGCGTTCTTAGATATTTGCTCTCTAGTTCTTATATCTTTTAATATTAGTTCTCCTAGATTTTTCTCTCTAGATACTAATACTCTATTAGATATATTATATATCTCTTTTCTTTATCTAGCTACTATTTTAGTACTAGCTCTTAGAATTCTACTCTAGATTTCTAGGCCTATACCTTTTCTAAATATTCTATAGAGCCTTTCTAATAACTACTATATAGTGCCTAACTATACCTTTCCTTACCTTTCTAAATAACTTTTAGACCTATATTACTTAGTATATTACTTTATAGGACTACTCTATTTTACTCTACTCTACTATAAGCGCTAAGCGTAATTTAGTTATCTAGGTTTATATATTTACAAATACTCTATTACCTTATTATTATAATAATAATAATACTACGCTATCTTTCTCTCTTACTCTCTTCTCTAACCTCTCTTACTTACCTACTATATTATTACTAATCGCTTTTTACTTAATTCTTACTTTTTATAGTTTACTACTTTATATCTACCTTTACTATAATCTTACTCTTTACTAAGTCGCTATTACGCGCGCTTTTATAATCGCTTTTACTCTTACTATACTCTCTATACCTAACACTTCTAAGGCGTCTATATACTCTATAGAGCTAGAGAGCTCTTTAATTTATCTTATAAAATATCGTAAAGTTTCTTAGATAGCCTAGCCTATTACGCCTTTACTTACTACTCTAATTATCTCTTAGACTATAGTATTCTTATCTCTAGTTAAGTTAGTAACTCTATAGCTAGGTACTACTACTATAGATAACTCTCTAAAGAAGTATTAGTAAGCTATACCTAGTAGACTTAGCTATAATAACGCTTTACTCTATTAGTACTCTACTTCTAGCTCTATACTACTAATAATTATAAATTAGTGTAAGTCTAGATTCTATCTCTTCTCTTCTAAGTACTCTTCTAATATAGTTTCTATATAGTAAATAACTATTTAGATACTATAATTAATATTAACTTTCTTTCTTACCTTTAGAGTATACTTTATAGTCTTTATTTCTCTAGTAAATAACTTAGTCTTTACTTAGCTATAATTACTATTTATCTATCTAAGTAGCTTTTAAGTATGCTAAAATTCTATAAATTACTCTAGGTAAATCTTAAGCTTACTATCAATCTATATAAAGGTTTCTAAACTATCTAAGAGTACTTTAGTCTATCTAGTACTATAAAGCGCTTAATATATAAGCTAAAGATTAAGAGTCTATTTCTCTTCTATATTTTTAAGATAAAAACTTATAGTTATACTACTAGTTAGGCTAATATCTTCTTAGATACTAATAAGTAGGTATATAGTTAATATAGTACTTAAAAGTATAAGCTAGTCTATAAGATATACTCTTAGATATATTATAGTACTAAGTTACTAAATAGTAGTATCTATAATAACTATCTCTTCGCTAGTAGTACTTAGTTATACTCTTTTTACTATAAGTACCTAAATAACCTTTAGATATCTATTTCTCTTATTTCTAGATTTTAGCTAATAGTTCTTTCTTAGGTACTATTATTATTCTCTAGAGAGTCTAGGCTTTTAGCACTTCTAAGAGTCTATTAGATATATCTATATTACTATCTATAGTACTCTTAGCTCTAAATCTTTAATCTACTTCTTCTATAGATATTCTAGCTACTACTAGAGTTAAAGACCTATCTTCTTTTACTTAGAGTAGTAAGAGTAATATAAATAAATACGCTAATTATCTAATTACTATATATAAGAGTAAAGATAATAAGTATAATTCTTCTTTACTCTCTTCTCTAGAGTCTTTAGATATAGCTCTATCTAACTATCTTTTAGAGTCTAAGAATCTAGATAAAGATTACGCTCTACCTATTAAGAATCTAAGAAAGCGACGCTAACGCTCTATAACTTCTAAGGCTAAGGTTTCTATCTATTCTAATAGGCGTTCTACTAGGTTAGTATATAGACCTAGAGCTTCTTAGGCTATAGCTAATAGTGCTTTAGGTATAGCTAATATTAATAATAAGAATAATAAGAATATATTTAAGCCTTCTAGTAGAGATACTTCTAACTCTAAGGATAGTTCTAGTATCTAATCCTATCTTCTCTTTCTACTTTAGATTTTTAGTAGTTTAGACTTACTCTCTAGAGCTACTAGTTCTCTCTTCTTATTCTTATCTAAGATAGTATTACGCCTAGCCTATATATAAATCTAATAGAGACTTTTTAGTTAATCTAATTCTTTACTTCCCTCTCTTACTTAAAAAAAAGAAGGTCTCTTCTTCTTTTATAGTTTCTAAAATAATCTTAGATAAGGTTCTAACTCTCTTTTTATTCTTTCTTCTAAAGAGATTATCTTTACTCTAAACCTTATATTATTAATAATTTCTATTAATATTTAATATTTATAATCTCTAGTTATCTATAGAATTAGATTAAAGAATATTAGTATACCTACTTTATTAAAATAGGTTTTATAAGTCTTTTATAACTCTATCTAGCTATTATCTATAGAGTATCTAAACTAGTTTTAGAATATATTCTTAGGTATTTTACTTCTAGTTTTTCCTAATTAGATCTTCTAGATAGTAATCTTCTAGAGGTTGTATTCTATTTTTCTAAATTCTGTCTAAGCATCTTTTAGGCTAGATTTTTCGCCTTATTTTTTAAGTTCTCTAGTAGATAGTGTTTCTAATATATACTAAGAGTTTCTATAATATACCTAATATAACCTTAGACACTATACTTCTACTCTATAATATCTCTTCTCTTTAGTCTATATTTCTAGATTTTAGCTACCTTACTTTCCTAGTCTTATCTAATATTCTCTTAGCGCCTTACTAAACTATATTATACTAGCCTATACTTTATTATAATATTATTATTACGTTAATAAATACTTAGCTACCTCTCTATTTCTATATACTTTCTCTCTCTCTCTCCTATACTTAACTTCTACACTTTACCTCTCTTACTCTAATTCTTAATTAGCTCTACTACTTTTCCTCTCCTATATTCTTACTTACTATATCTACGCCTATCGCTAAGCGCGTATTACTAACGCCTTCTAAGCTAGTTACGCGCACTAAATTACTTATAACTATAGACGCCTCTAGTAACTCTAGTTTATCTAGATTCTATTACTCTTCTAAGCGCTCTACGCACTTACCTACTTCTTCGCCTTCTAGTCCTAAGCTTAAGCTCTCTAGTAGCTAATTACCTTACGCCTTTAAGCTCTAGACGCTCTTACTAATCTATAGTTAGACTCTATATAT
>JAXRVH010000120.1:361-13870 GCA_034640345.1 Drechslera avenae | reverse complement strand
AGCTAAGAGATATAAGTAGAAGATAGCCTTTAAGATAAAGTATAGACTATATAAATATATAGTTATACTATTTAGGTTAATAAATACGCTAGTAATCTTTTAATTAGTTATTAATAAGGTACTCTATAAGTACTTAGAAATCTTTATAATAGTATACTTAGATAATATACTAGTATATTCTAAGAGATTACTTAAAGACTATATAGAATATATAAAGAAGGTACTATAGAAGCTTAAGAAATATAAGCTATATCTATAATCTAAGAAGTATAAGTTTTATATATAGAAAATAGAATTTCTAGAGTTTATTATCTTAATAGAGAGTATAAAAATAAATCTAAAGAAGATCTAGACTATATAAGAATAGCTAATACCTAAGATAGTTAAGAATATATAATTCTTTCTAAGATTTACGAACTTTTATAGAAAGTTTATTAGAAACTACTTCTAGATTATAGCACTACTTATAGAGATTATAAAGAAAGATATAGAGTTTAAGTAGAAAATAGAATACTAGAAAGCTTTTAAATAACTAAAGTAAGTATTTCTTAAGGCCTCTATACTAGAAATATATAACCTAAGATATAAGATATAAGTTAAGACTAATATATTAGATTACGCTCTTAGCGCTATATTATTATAGTAGAGTAATAATATAAAATAGAGACTAGTATTCTACTATTCTAGAAAGTTCTCTAGAGTAGAACTTAACTATAATATTTATAATAAGAAACTACTAAAAGTAGTTAATACCTTTAAATAATAGAAAGTATACCTATTAGAACTTCTAGAATAGATTAAAGTATTTTCTAATTACTAGAACCTAATAAGTTTTATAATAATAAAGAAACTTAATAGATAATAGGTCTAATAGGCTAAGATACTTACTTAGTTTAACTTTAAGATTACTTATTAAGTAGAATTACTTAATAGAGTAGTAGATACTCTAAGCTAAAAATTTAACTTATAAGAAAAAGGTTATAAAGAACTATATAACGCGTTACTTAAAAAGATACCTAATAGTAGTTTTAAGTATAACTAGCTAGAACTAGCTAGAATAGCTAAGATAGCTAAGTAGGTAGAAACGCTATAATAGTAATAGTAGTAGAAAGTAGCTAACTAGTAGTTTAAGCCTAAAGAAAATAGCTCTAATAAACTATTATAGAATAAAAAGAAGTACTAAGATATAATCTAAAAGAACTAGATATATATACTTTTATAAATAAGAAAGAATCTTATTATAGAATTATATAAGTCTCTAGAATATAGATATATATCTATAGAAGAAATAGTTAGAAGACTAGTAAAGGTATTTACTATACTATACCTATAAGTAGAGGTATAGAATATTCTAGATAACTATTTAGTATATTCTAAGAATAAGCCTAAGAGATATAAGCCTTATAGTCTACTATAATCTCTAATACTACTAGAATAACTATAGATAAGTATAATAATAGACTTTATAGTAAAGCTTCTAAAATTATTAGAAATAAGTTTAGTATAACTTTATAATACTATACTAGTAATTATTAATTAATTAACTAAGGTAGTAAAATTTATATCTACTAAGAAATCTATTATAGTAGAAGAGTACGCCTATAAAGTTATAAAGGTACTTATCTTAGAGTATAGAATATCTAAAGAGTTTATTACTAATTATAATAAACTATTTACTTCTAAGTACTAGAGTATATTTCTAGTAAAGTTAGGTATAAAGAAAAAGCTTTTAATAAGCTTTTACCTAGAAACTAATAGGTAAATAAAAAGAATAAACTAGATACTAGAATAGTACTTAAGAATATACGCTAATAAGCTATAAGATAACTAGGTTAAGCTCTTACTAATAGTATAATTAGCCTATAATAGTATAAAATCTATAATAATAAGGTAGCTCTTAAGAATAGAGACTAATATATTTTTTAATAATCTATTTTATTAAAATACTCCTACTATATAATATAAACTTTGTTTAAATAACTATTATAAACGCTAACTACTAACGTAATATTATATTACTAAGACTTAATAGCTACTAATAGATAGTAAAAATTAACTATAATAACTATAATAATATCTACGCCTATACCTATAACGCTATAATATAATTATAATACTAATACTACTAAGTAATTATAATATAGTAGAGATAGCTATCTTAATACTATCTTCTATATATAGACTTAACCTAATATCTAATACCTAATACTAATATTAATACTAATACTAATACTAATATTAATATTAATACTATTCTTTTCTTACTAGCTATTACTATTACTATAAGCTATTATTATTACTATTACTATTACTATTACTATTATTACTATTATTGCTATTATTAACTAATACTATCTACTTATTACCTATTAGTATATTACTACCTACTTTAACACCTACCTCTACGCCTACCTCTACGCCTATCTACGCTAGTATAAACGTTTAAGCAACCTCTACTATAATAAGAAGGTAGCCTAGTATCTTATAATATCTATAGTCTATAATAAGGTTATCTAGAAACTACTTATAGTAGAGTTAAATAGAGTAATACTTCTTAAGCGCTCTACTTAAGGCTATTAACTTATCTAGCTAATTCTAGATAAATATTATTACGCTAGCTAATAAGTCTATCTATAGCTATAGATAGTAAGCTATAGTATATAGAGTAACTAGAAGAAGCCTTATATTTTATAGTTTAGTAGTATTATATCTATTACTTAAACTAAGAAGACGCTCTTATATATATAAGAGATAGTAGTATAGAAAGATATAGTATAGACTAAGGTAATATAGTAGTATATTAAGATAGATAGTATAGTAACTAAGAAGAATACTATTATTAATAATCTAGATAAGTTTAGTACTATTATTATATATAGCTCTATCTAGTATAAGAGTATAGTTTACTATAGGTAAGTTAATAGCTAGGTATAGCGATATAATTAATATCCTATATTAAGAGAGAGAAGTAAGTTCTAAGGAGAAGATTATAATATATAAAGAAATAAGTAAAAGTATTACTAGCTAGAAGCTTTATAGTATTACTACTATAATAGTATTATTATTTTTACTCTATTATACGTTACTCTATTATACTATAATAGAGTCTCTTAGAGAAGATTAAGGGCCTTGCGGCGATAATAAGATATCTATAGGTATATAATATAAGAGAAATTAGATAGGATTAGAGCGTAATAGAAGATTTAAATAGTTACGTAATAGATAATCTAATTAGATAGAGATAGCTAATATTATATAGTTATATAGTTAAAGATTATATAGTACTAAAGGGCTACACTTAGTATATAAAATGCTAGAGGTATCTCTTTAAGTATATAAACTCTTTAAACTTATACGTTATTAAGTAATTAGATAATAAACTAGATATAGATATAGATATAGATATAGATAACTTTTCGCCTACTAGTCTTAGCGCGAGTACTAAGGCCTAGCTTAAAGCTAGGATTAATAACACTCCTAAGCTAATAGTAGCTAGAAAGAAGGCTAAGGTCTAGCCTAATTAGCCTATTAAAGAAGTTAAAAACTAATAGTAGTTAAGACTATAGAGGGTATACCTTAGAGATAAGAGTAAGTACGTGTATATCTATATTATAATAAGCTCTAACTAGTATAGATATACTCTAGGATAATAAGTTCTATCTATTATAAAAGGATATAGACGCCCTCTATAAGAAGGCTAGTAAGAAGGTTAATAAGAAGCTTAGTAAGGGGATTAACTATAATCTATCTATAAAGGAGAAGGCCTTTCTTATAGCTCTAAAATAATTAGAAGTGATACGTAATGTCCTACGTATAGGTAGTAAGAAGCTATTATAATATACTTAGTAGATCGCGATTAATTATATTCTAGTTAGTAAGTTATTTAGTAGTGTTGTAAGTTAGACTAACGCGTATTAGGTATCTAGAGTAAGTAAGAGTATTATAAGTGCTGTAGGTATTATAGGCTAGTAGTAGAGAAGAAGAAGAAGAAGAAGGAGAATTAGTTACGTTATATCGCGTAGGTAGACTTAAGCGTCCTACTATTAGACGTTCATTTACGTAGTAGTACTATAATTAAGCTTATACTACCTATAATTATTTAATATGCTAATATTATAATATTAGCACTTATATAGTAATTTAGTAATAGTAATAGTAATAGTAATTCTAATTGTAATTATAATTACGCGCGTAGCGCGGGGTAGGCTTAGTAGGTAACTTAGTAAGTAACTTAGTATTATTTTTAGATAGGGCGACTATATCGCAACAGCTAGGTAGTAACTAGCCTAGAGTATCTAGATCTAGCGCTAAGAGTCTCTTTAAAGAGTAATTATATAGAGTTTAACCTTTAATATCTATATATAATTAGTATTATAATTACTAGATTTATAGCTTAACTATAGCGCTTCTATAGCACTACGTAATTATATATCTACTACTAGGCCTTATCTATAGCTTAACTATAGCGCTTCTATAGTATTATATAATTTATTATAAAAATCTCTAGTATAGCTATAAGCTACTACTAAGATTATAGTTATACCTAGAATTATTGCGTTACCGCCTATAGAGTCTACCTAAATAACTATTCTAATAATAATAAGATATTTATAGATATAGAAAAATTAGCGTTATAATAGAATAAGAAGTTATAATAGAATAAGGTATTATAATAGAATAAGTCGTTATAATAGAATAAGACGTTATAATAATATAAGGCGTTGCGATAGTTTTAAATTTAAAAAAGTTTCTTTATTATATACTTATAGCTACCCTACCTACGTATATTTACTAAGTAAATACTATATTTAACTAAGTATAAGATACTAAGATAGCGCTTTAACTACTTTCTTATATTACTATTACTATAATACTATGTTATAAAAATCTACTACTAAGTATTAATATTACTTATAAAATAATAATAATAAGGTAGTTATCTTACTATATAAACTATAGATATAAGCTAGTTACTTATTAAGATCTAAAGAATATTAAGAGTATTATAGTAGAAGTAGATAATAAAGTATACCTTTTATGTAAATTATATAAAGAACTAAGTAGAAATATTACTTAGTAGAATCTTATAATATTCTAGAGTATAAATAAGTAAAGAATTAAGAGACTAATTTTTAAAAAAGAGAATAAAGTTTTTCTATTATAATAAAATCTAGAAACTAAATAGCTATATAAAAAATTAGATAATCTCTAAGTAGAACTATTTAAAATTCTAGAGACTATAGGCCTAGTAAATTATAAACTTTAGCTACTACTAGATATATATATCTACTCTATCTTTTATAAGAAACTACTAGAACTAGTACTACTAGATACTAAGTTAGTATTAGATATTAAACTTAAGGATAATAATTATAAAGTTAAAGAAATTAAGGACCTATAGAAGATTAGTAGTTAGTAGAAATACTTAGTTAAATAGCAAGAATAGTTAGAAAGCTATAATACTTAGAAATCTAAGAAAAATCTTACTAACTATAAGAAACTAGTATAGAAGTACTATTAGTAGTAACTAAAGAAATTAGAAAAGAGCCTCTAGAGAGAAATAAAGAATAATTAAAAGAAGAATTAAATAAGTTAAGTTTAGCCTATAACTAGCCTAAATTAGCTAAGAACCTAGATAGTAGTAGTTTAATAGTAGAAAGGTCTATACTAGAGGCTAGGTCTCTTTTAGCCTACTCTTTTATCTAATCTTAAAAACTTAAGATAGTATAATCTTAATTAGCGTATAAACGCTTACGCGTCTTAGTCTCTAAGAGCTCTAGTTTACTCTAAGCTAGTTAAGCCTTAAGTCTTATAATCTCTAATTACTTCTATTATTTCTCTAACTTAATCTTCTTCTATTCTTTCTTAGAAATAAATAGGCTATACTTCGCCTTTATAGTAATATAACCTATATACTAGCTAGTAGTAGTATTTATAAAATAGTAAAAGTTCTTCTTTTTATATTACTTATAGTAAAATATTATTTTAAGACCTCTCTCTCTTATATAATTAGTATAAGCGTAATGTTAAAGAGTTAAGTTCTAAAAGTAATAGTAATAAGATAGTTAGACTTTTAGTATAGTTAGAAAGGCGTAGAGAAAGAGATATATATAATAGAATAGGTGTACTAAGACCTCTTATATAACTAGCGCTATAAAATATAGTATAGAAAAATAAAACTCTAGAGTATTAAGATAATAGCTCTAAGAGAAGAGATAATATTATAAGTAATAAAAAGAATTCTCTTCTTAATAGTAGATATAAGATTAAAGGTTAATAAGCCTATATTAGAAGATAAAGATTAGCGTAGAGCGTATAGGTTACGTAATTAGTCTTCTACTAAGATATAGTATCTAGGATACTAGTATATAAAGAGAGAGTAATAGGTCTTCTAAATCTACCTAGCCTCTAGAAGAATATAGAAGATAGAGAGAATACTTAGATAAGTAATAAGTATATAGTTATAGAGAATTCTCTTTATATACTTATTATAGTTAACTTTAAATAGTTTATCTCTTACCTAGATTAATACTAGTTATTCTATTACTTATATAGAATTAGATTATTCTTCTAAAATACCTACTATTCTACCTAGTCGCTAGATAACCTACGTAGAATAAATAATATTAGTCTTATCTACCTTAGTATAGACTAGAATAGAGTAGTATATCTCCTCTATATAATACTTAGATAAAAGCTTAATATTAGTACTTAGTAGATTAGATTAGATTAAGATTAAGTTACTAATCTATAAAATAATAAAGAATAAAAAAAGTAAAAAAATAAAGAAGCTTAATAGGTTACTTTATTATATCTTAATATAAAATAAGATACTCTAGTATAAAATTAAAGAACTTAAGAATACTCTAATAATAAAAAAAAAGTAAAAGAAAAAAAGCTACTCTTTAAATTTCTAAACTAATTAGAATATCTATTATAGAGAAGCTATTTTCTAGTTATTAAAGAAACTTTACTAAGCTAAGAAGTATAAGGCTAAATAAGACTATAAAAAGAATTAATTATAGCTCTAAAAAGCTAGTAAAGCTAAGCTAAAAGAGTAGTCTAGGTTATCTAGGCTTTAAAAGAATTAGAAGAAGTAAGTAGAGTAAGAAAAAAAAAAAGTATAAAGAGAAAGAGAAGGCTAAAAAGATAGCTAAAAAAAAGTATAAAAAAGCTAATTATAACTTTAAAAAATCTATCTAATAAGCCTAAAATAGTAAGTATAAGCCTTTAAAAGAATCTAGTAAGAGTAATAAGTATTAAAAATATATTATTACTACTATAGATTAGAAGAAGTTATTAGAGACTATATTAGTACTAGTACTAGTAACTACTTACTATAGCTATAGTATTAAGTTACTAGATAAATATAAGTAGTATAAATTAATTATAAGTATCTAATTACTATAATACTATAAAATATTATAATATTAGCTATTATATATAGCTCTATAATATATCTAATAAGTAAGTAGTCTATATAAGTAAGTAGGCTACTCTACTAACTTTTTATATCTACCTAACTTTAATTAATTATAGCTCTACTAAAATAATTCTAAAACTCTTCTTATAAAGCTAATATATAGCTAGCTATCTTAGCTATTATCTAAAACTAGCTCTAGTCTAATAGAGACGCTACGTAGATATTTAAAGTTATCTAAATAATACTTATATACTAATACGCTAGTATACCTATATAATATAATTACTAGCCTAACTTAAGAAAGCTTACTTAGAGAGAAAAGAAGATAATTATTAGCTATATACTTAGCTTAGATTTATATAGATCTACGCCTATATATATAGCTATATATAATATAGCTAATAAGCTACTAGCTATATATAGCGTAGGCTAGATTAGTATTAACTAGCTATATAACTTTATTAAGCGTATAGATAGTTTTATAACACGTTTTAATTATATATATAATAGGTAGAGAGCTCTATATAAGAATCTAGCTCTAATTAGAAGCTAGTTTAAGCTAGTAGAGTAGATAAAGGCTAAGTATAGTATCTATAATAAGAATATCTATAACTTTAATAAAGCTAGCTTTATAATAGGTAAGATTATAACTTAGCTTATTATAATAGTATTAGAAAGAAGAGGTAGACTAAAGACTATCTAGCTAGGTAATTATAAGTAGGTAATACTAATTACTATAATTAATATAGCTAGCTAGTTAGTCCTACTATTTCTTATCTTTACTAGCTAGTATTATCTATCTATCTAGTATAAGGAAGCTAAAATCCTATATAACTAGTGTAGTAGAGTAAATAGAGATATAGAGATTAAGTATAAGGTATAAGCTAAAGAGTACTTAGATAGATAAGATAAATAGAGATTATAATAAAGAGGTTATAATAAATATTACTTAGATAATAATAATTAATATATATAAAATTAATACTATCTTAAATACTATATTAAGTATATGTTCCTATAGAATAATAACTACTATACTAGATAATAGTAGTTAGTAATAATAGCTAGACTAATAATAAGCTAGAAGTTAAGTAGCTAAAGTACTTTAATACTTATATATAGGCTTATACTATAAGCGTATATTACCTACTTATTCTTAATAGCTATAAGAGCTACTATAGTAGTAAGGTTCTATAGAAATATATACTTAATATAGTATTTAAGATAGTATTAATTTTATATATATTAGTTATTATCTAAGTAATATTTATTATAACCTCTTTATTGCGATCTCTATTTACCTTACCTATCTAAGTGCTCTTTAGCCTATACCTTATACCTAATCTCTATATCTCTATTTACTCTACTATATTTCTCTCTTACTTAAGAAAGAAAGTCTTCTCTTTCTATACTATTCTAATTATAAATTAGAATAGCGAAAATACCTCTCTTACTTAAGAAGCTCTACCTATAAATCTATTCCTTCTAGTAGTGTATTCTCGCCTAAAAGATACTTAGATAGTACCTTAACTACCTCTATATACTATTACCTATATTATATTTCCTACTTTATTAACTAAATAATCTAGATACCTTCTTAGCTAATTTAATTCTAATAAATAAAACTTTCTTTCTTTATACTAGTCTATCTCTTTTTTATACTTATCTAATTTAGATCTTACTTTAGGTTCTCTTTTAGCTATTATCTAAGGCTTATCTAGAGGCGTTCTTAGATATTTACTTTCTAGTTCTTATATCTTTTAATATTAGTTCTTCTAGATTTTTCTCTCTAGATACTAATACTCTATTAGATATATTATATATCTCTTTTCTTTATCTAGCTACTATTTTAGTACTAGCTCTTAGAATTCTACTCTAGATTTCTAGGCCTATACCTTTTCTAAATATTCTATAGAGCCTTCCTAATAACTACTATATAGTACCTAACTATATCTTTTCTTATCTTTCTAAATAACTCTTAGATCTATATTACTTAGCGTATTACTTTATAGAACTACTCTATTTTACTCTACTCTACTATAAGCGCTAAGCGTAATTTAGTTATCTAAGTTTATATATTTATAAACGCTCTATTACCTTATTATTATTATAATAATAATACTATACTACCTTTTCTCTCTACTCTCTTCTCTAACCTCTCTTACTTACCTACTATATTATTACTAATTACTTTTTACTTAATTCTTACTTTTTATAGTTTACTACTTTATATTTACTTTTACTATAACCTTACTTTTTACTAAGTTAATATTACGCGTACTTTTATAATTACTTTTACTCTTACTATACTCTCTATATCTAATACTTCTAAGGCGTCTATATACTCTATAGAGCTAAAAAGCTCTTTAATTTATCTTATAAAATGTTATAAAGTTTCTTAGATAGCTTAGCCTATTACGCTTTTACTTACTACTCTAATTATCTCTTAGACTATAGTATTCTTATCTCTAGTTAAGTTAGTAACTCTATAGCTAGATACTACTACTATAGATAACTCTCTAAAGAAGTGTTAGTAAGCTATATCTAGTAGACTTAGCTATAATAACGCTCTACTCTATTAGTACTCTACTTCTAGCTCTATACTACTAATAATTATAAATTAGTATAAGTCTAGATTCTATCTTTTCTCTTCTAAGTACTTTTCTAATATAGTCTCTATATAGTAAATAACTATTTAGATACTATAATTAATATTAACTTTCTTTCTTATCTTTAAAGTATACTTTATAGCCTTTATTTCTTTAGTAAATAACTTAGTTCTTACTTAGCTATAATTACTATTTATCTATCTAAGTAGCTTTTAAGTATACTAAAATTCTATAAATTACTCTAAGTAAATTCTAAGCTTACTATTAATCTATATAAAGGTTTCTAGACTATCTAAGAGTACTTTAGTCTATCTAGTACTATAAAGCGCTTAATATATAAGCTAAAGATTAAGAGTTTACTTCTCTTCTATATTTTTAAAGTAAAAACTTATAGTTATACTACTAGTTAGGCTAATACCTTCTTAGATACTAATAAGTAGGCGTATAGTTAATATAGCGCTTAGAAGTATAAGCTAGTCTATAAGATATACTCTTAGATATATTATAATACTAAGTTACTAAATAGTAGTATCTATAATAACTATCTCTTTACTAGTAGTACTTAGTTATACTCTTTTTACTATAAGTATCTAAATAACCTTTAGATATCTATTTCTCTTATTTCTAGATTTTAGCTAATAGTTCTTTCTTAGATACTATTATTATTCTCTAGAGAGTCTAGGCTTCTAGTACTTCTAAAGGTCTATTAGATATATCTATATTACTACTTATAGTACTCTTAGCTCTAAACCTCTAATCTACTTCTTCTATAGATATTCTAGCTACTACTAGAGTTAAAGACCTATCTTCTTTTACTTAGAGTAGTAAGAGTAATATAAATAAATATACTAATTATCTAATTACTATATATAAGAGCAAAGATAATAAGTATAATTCTTCTTTACTCTCTTCTCTAGAGTTTTTAGATATAGCTCTATCTAACTATCTTTTAGAGTCTAAGAATCTAGATAAAGATTACGCTCTATCTATTAAGAATCTAAGAAAGTAATACTAACGCTCTATAACTCCTAAGGCTAAGATTTCTATCTATTCTAATAGGCGTTCTACTAAGTTAGTATATAGATCTAGAACTTTCTAGGCTATAACTAATAGTACTTTAGGTATAGCTAATATTAATAATAAGAATAATAAGAATATATTTAAACCTTCTAGTAGAGATACTTCTAACTCTAAGAATAGTTCTAATATCTAATTCTATCTTCTCTTTCTACTTTAGATTTTTAGTAGTTTAGACTTACTCTCTAGAGCTACTAGTTTTCTCTTCTTATTCTTATCTAAGGTAGTATTACGCCTAGCCTATATATAAATCTAATAGAGACTTTTTAGTTAATCTAATTCTCTACTTCTCTCTCTTACTTAAAAAAAAGAAGGTTTCTTCTTCTTTTATAGTTTCTAAAATAATCTTAGATAAGGTTCTAACTCTCTTTTTATTCTTTCTTCTAAAGAGATTATCTTTACTCTAAACCTTATATTATTAATAATTTCTATTAATATTTAATATTTATAATCTCTAGTTATCTATAGAATTAGATTAAAGAATATTAGTATACCTACTTTATTAAAATAGGTTTTATAAGTCTTTTATAACTCTATCTAGCTATTATCTATAGAGTATCTAAACTAGTTTTAGAATATATTCTTAGGTATTTTACTTCTAGTTTTTCCTAATTAGATCTCTTAGATAGTAATCTTCTAGAGGTTATATTCTATTTTTCTAAATCCTATCTAAGTATCTTTTAGGCTAGATTTTTTGCCTTATTTTTTAAGTTCTCTAGTAGATAGTATTTCTAATATATACTAAGAGTTTCTATAATATACCTAATATAACCTTAGATACTACACTTCTACTCTATAATATCTCTTCTCTTTAGTCTATATTTCTAGATTTTAGCTATCTTACTTTCCTAGTCTTATCTAATATTCTCTTAGCGTCTTACTAAACTATATTATACTAGCCTATACTTTATTATAATATTATTATTATATTAATAAATACTTAGCTACCTCTTTATTTCTATACGCTTTCTCTCTCTCTCTTCTATACTTAACTTCTATACTCTACCTCTCTTACTCTAATTCTTAATTAGCTCTACTACTTTTTCTCTTCTATATTCTTACTTACTATATCTACGCCTATTATTAAGCGTATATTACTAACGCCTTCTAAGCTAGTTATATATACTAAATTACCTATAACTATAGATATCTCTAGTAACTCTAGTTTATCTAGATTCTATTACTCTTCTAAGCGCTCTATATACTTACTTACTTTTCTACCTTCTAGTTCTAAGCTTAAGCTCTCTAGTAGCTAATTACCTTATATTTTTAAGCCTTAGATACCTCTACTAATCTATAGTTAGACTCTATATATTAAGCTTCTAGAAGCTACTATAGATACTACTAAGAGTAATATTTCTACTCTTACTACCTCTTCTAATATTTACTTAGATACACTATCTCTATCTTAAACTATAACTTTAGCGCCTCTACTAACTCTCTAGATTATAATAAGCTCTAGTAAGAAGAAGACTATACTTAGCTTACTTAGTAATTAGAGCGCTTTACTCTATAAATACTCTATTACTTATTTTAGAAAGTAGTATATTATAGAATAGAGTAAGTTTCTCTATTAGCTTTTTCTTTCTAAATATTCTTCTAATATCTATTATATATAGTTACTCTAAATTATAATTATATTATTACTTCTAAGCTACTAAAGAAATTCTAGCTATATCTCTATAAGCTTTATTATTATAGCGTTTTATTTAGTTCTATTCTTATAGAATATATTTTTAGCGAAGAATTTAATAATTAGGCTAATATAGAGGTTAATACTATAGATCTAATAGACTTTTAGTAAGAGAATAAGACTATTAGTAAGTTCTTTAGTCTAGAGAGTACCTCTAAGAGGTAGTTATATAAATCTAATATAAATACTCTACTTTAGTATTATAGTATTAGCGCTCTCTATTATCTTTTTACTACTAAAGAGGCTATAAAGTATTTAAGACCTTATAAGTAGATATATAGTTAATACGCTTCTAAGCACTATAAGAAGAAGTTTAAGAGCTACTAAATATTCTTTATTAATAGAAATTAGCTTCTTTATAGTACCTATACTAACTATATCTTTAATAGAGGTACTACTTTCTACTCTATAACTAGTAAGTTTCTAAATTATACTTAGATAACTCTATTTCTTCTTTCTAGAATTATACTAATAAGAAATTTAAAGTTCTAGGTATCTAACTCTACTTCTAATTAAGCCTTAGCTACTCTAGCTAGTCTACCTACTATATCTACTATACTATCTAATATACTTATTACTCTATATACCTAAATAGCTCTTAGTATATCTATTCTATCTACTACTAAGCTATATCTATAAGATTCTATTATATAGTATTCTCTAGGTAATCTAGACTTACTAAGTAAATACTACTTAGTTTAAGATAA
>JAXRVH010000119.1:0-14211 GCA_034640345.1 Drechslera avenae | reverse complement strand
ATAGCTTATAGTAATAGTAATAGCTAGTAAGAAGAGAATAGTATTAATATTAATATTAGTATTAGTATTAGTATTAATATTAGTATTAGATATTAAGTATTAAATATTAGGTTAAGTCTATATATAGAAGATAGTATTAAGATAGCTATCTCTACTATATTATAATTACTTAGTAGTATTAGTATTACAATCGTATTATAGTGTTATAGGTATAGGCGTAGATATTATTATAGTTATTATAGTTAATTTTTACTACCTATTAGTAGCTATTAAGTCTTAGTAATATAATATTACGTTAGTAGTCGGCGTTTATAATAGTTATTCGAATAAAGTTTATATTATATAGTAAGAGTATTTTAATAAAAAAGATTATTAAAAAATATATTAGTCTCTATTCTTAAGAGTAAATAAAGTTTATATTATATAGTAGGAGTATTTTAATAAAAAAGATTATTAAAAAATATATTAGTCTATATTCTTAAGAGACCTATCTAGTTAATATCTAGCCTATTATAAAGCTAGTCTTATTAAAGTTATAAGTATCTTTATCTTAGATACTATACTTAGCTTTTATACTCTCTATAAGCTTAAACTAGCGTCTAATAATTATAGAATCTTTATAGAGAGCTCTCTTATAGTTATACTTTTAATTAAATCTAACTTTAAGCTTAGAATAATACTTAATAAATATCTTAGCCTAGTTCTTACTAATAAGGTTATAATACTATTTAGTAAGTAGAGAGTTAGCTATATCTTATATTATATTAAGCTAGAGTAGAAATTCTTATATAGCTAGGTTAAGAATATTATTTTATAAGTAATATTAATACTTAATAGTAGATTTTTATAATATAGTATTATAGTAATAGTAATATAAGAAAGTAGTTAAGGTACTATCCTAGTACCTTATATTAGGTTAACTATAGTATTTACTTAGTAAATATATATAGGTAGAGTAGTTATAAGTATATAATAAAGAAACTTTTTTAAATTTAAGACTATTATTACGCCTTATACTATTATAATATCTTATTCTATTATAACTTCTTATTCTATTATAATACTAATTTTTCTATATCTAGAAATATCTTATTATTATTAGAACACTATTATTATTTAGGTAGTCTCTATAGGTAGTAATATAATAATTCTAAGTATAACTATAATCTTAGTAGTAGCTTATAGCTATACTAGAGATTTTTATAATAAATTATATAATACTATAGAAGTACTATAGTTAAGCTATAGATAAGGCCTAGTAGTAGATATATAATTACGTAGTACTATAGAATTACTATAATTAAGCTATAAATCTAGTAATTATAATACTAATTATATATAGATATTAAAGGTTAAACTCTATATAATTACTTCTTAAAGAGACTCTATTATAGTATAATAAGATAACACATAATAGAGTAAAAATAATAGTACTATTATAGTAGTAACACGTATCTATAAAGCTTCTAGCTAGTAATATTTCTACTTATTTCTTTATATATTATAATCTTCTTCTATCTTAGATAAGTTATTTAGGCTAGTCTATTTCTCTAGTTAGAAGTATCTTAGAACTTACTTCTTTCTCTTAATATAGAATATTAATTATATTACTATACCTAGCTATTAACTTACCTATAGTAAACTATACTTTTATACTAGATAGGGCTATATATAATAATAGTACTAAACTTATCTAAATTATTAATAATAGTATTCTTTCTAGTTACTATACTATCTATCTTAATATACTACTATATTACCTTAGTCTACACTATATCTTTCTATACTACTATCTTTTATATATATAAGAATATCTTCTTAGTTTAAGTAATAGATATAACACTACTAAACTATAGAATATAAGGCTTCTTCTAGTTACTCTATATACTATAGCCTACTATCTATAGCTATAGATAGACTTATTAGCTAGCGTAATAATATTTATCTAGAATTAGCTAGATAAGTTAATAGCCTTAAGTAGAGCGCTTAAGAAGTATTACTCTATTTAACTCTACTATAAGTAGTTTCTAGATAACCTTATTATAGACTATAGATATTATAAGATACTAGGCTACCTTCTTATTATAGTAAAGGTTGCTTAAATATTTATACTAGCGTAGGTAGGTATAGAGGTAGGCGTAGAGATAGGCGTAGAGATAGATATAGAGGTAGATATTAAAGTAGATAGTAATATACTAATAGGTAATAAGCTATTATAAATAATTATTAAGTAGTACTTAAAAAAGAGAGAATATAAAAGTATATCTATAAAGTAAGAAAGTCTTATTAGATAGTATTAGTTAATAATAGTAATAATAGTAATAATAGTAATAGTAATAGTAATAGTAATAGTAATAATAATAGCTTATAGTAATAGTAATAGCTAGTAAGAAGAGAATAGTATTAATATTAATATTAGTATTAGTATTAGTATTAATATTAGTATTAGATATTAGGTATTAGATATTAGATTAAGTATAGTATTAAGATAGCTATCTCTACTATATTATAATTACTTAGTAGTATTAGTATTCTAATTATATTATAGTATTATAGATATAGGCGTAGATATTATTATAGTTATTATAGTTAATTTTCGCTACCTATTAGTAGCTATTAAGTCTTAGTAATATAATATTACGTTAGTAGTTAGCATTTATAATAGTTATTTAAATAAAGTTTATATTATATAGTAGAAGTATTTTAATAAAAAAGATTATTAAAAAATATATTAGTCTTTATTCTTAAGAGACTAGGTTAAGAATATACTAGATAATAGTTCTCTCTTCTATTAGAAGGAGCTTTATTAATTTAGGCTTCTAATTATCTTAAGAAACCTTTTTTCTAATATAATCGCTAAGAGTACTTTAGAGAATATTAAAGTAGGCTATAGTATATTACTAAGTAAGATTCGCGTCTTATTTTAAAGCCTAGATTACGCTCTATATTTAAGTTTTATTTAAGATCTTTTAGACTTAGTTATATTAAGGTATTATATATAAGAGATAGTTTTAGTAGAGTCTTAGTAAAGTAATTAATATACCTATCTAACTAATATATCTATCTCTAATATTAAGTATAATACTCTATCTAATTAGAGTTTAGTTTAAAATTCTTAGTATCTAATCTACTAACCTTTATTAGTTTCTAGTCTATTCTTTTAGAAAGTAAGAGTATTCTAGCACTTTTCTAATAGTAGGTTATATACCTATATCTCTCTTATAAACTAAAGTCTCTTTAGCTATATATAGCTAAGCTTACTTAGTATAGATTATTAGATACTTAAGTAGCTTCTCTTATAAACTACTTAAATAATAGGTTCTTATTTACTAGTATTAGAGCCTTCTAGATCTCTATATATAGACCTCTAGAAAATATACTCTTCTTCTAGGTATTATCTATATATATACCTAATTATAGTTCTAACTAATTAAACTCTATATAATAATTATAGATAGATTTCTTTCTTTACTATAGATTTAAGAGTTTATTAAGTACTTTAGCTTTAAGGTGCGAGTTATTATATTACTAGTTAAGAAAATACTATAGATCTTTAACTAAATAGTATTTTTAGTTCTATTCTATCTAGAGAAGAATAATATCTAATACTTATTTAGAGTAGTAGCTTACTATATATATAATCTTTATCTTATCTAAGGTTTCTTTATAGTTATTATCTAGTTTTATCTTTATTTTATATCTAAATATAGAGTATTTAGACCTATTACTATTAAATAGCTCTAGATAAGAGTATTTTATTCTTATATACGTCTCTTTATATAATATATTTTATAAGTAAGCTACTAGTATAAGCGAGCTACTACCTAACTAAACTTTTATAACTTTAAAGCGACACATCTTAATAACGCAATAATACTATTACTAGATATTAATATAGTAGATTACTCTATATTAATAGTATTAGTATTATATATACGTAAGTTATACCTAGTCTCCTTATACTTAGTATAGCGCCTTTAAGCGCGCTAGCTAAGGCCTAATTACGCTTCTCCTTAACGCTCTTTATAAGTAATCTACTAGTTAGCCTTATTTTAAGCTAGTATATCCTCTCTAGCTCTCTTTATAAGTACTCTATACTTCTATATATACCTTTTAGAGTACTACCTACGCGCTAAGACTACGCTATTAGCCTTCTTAAGACTAGAGATTTAATCGCGTATTAGCTTAGTAGATAGTATTATTACCTTAGCGCCCTTCTTTAGCTAGTTAATTACCTTAATAATTAAAGCTAGTAATAAGCTTTTATACTAGCGTATACGCTTATATATAAGGCTTAACTAAGCCTTAAGCTTACACGCGTTACTTAGTATTTAAGCTACCTAAAGAGCCTCTAGTAGAGTAGCTACTAAAGGAGTAGATATACGTAGCTATATATCTATCTTTAATAGAATAGCCTCTAGTTATAAAGAAATAAGGCCTACGCTATAGAAGGCTAAGTAGATATTAGCTAGCGTAAACGCTTAATTAAACGCTACCTTAAACGCTAGTAGAAACTCTAGCTTAGTAATATAGTTAATATAGTTATATATAAGGCTCTCTACCTTAAAGCTATATACGCGCTTTAATAGTAAGAAGTAGCTAATATTAAGTAGCTAGAGTAAGTAAGATAAGTAAGAAGGTATATAAAGCGTATAGATATTATTCTCTTTATAGAGCTTCTAGAACTCTAGAGACTAGTAGCTCTTATAGCTATTAATAATAAGTAGGTAATACGCGCCTATAGTATAAGCCTATATATAAGCGTTAAAGTACTTTAGCTACTTAACTCTAAGCTTATTATTTATCTAGCTATTATTACTAACTATAATTACCTAGTTACGTAGGATATTCTTCTTATACTAGGCTAATAGGTAGTACTAGCTAGTAAAGATAAGAAATAGTAGCACTAACTAGCTACTAGCGCTAATAGTAGTAATTAGTATTACCTACTTATAATTATCTAGCTAAATACTCTTTAGCCTACCTCTTCTCTCTAATTCTATTATAACTAGCTACGTTATAATCTTACTTATTATAAAGCTAGCTTTATTAAAGTTATATATATTCTTATTATAGATACTAAGCTTAGCCTTTATCTCTTCTACTAGCTTAAACTAGTATTAGATAAGAGCTAGATTCTTATAGAGAGCTTTCTACCTATTATACGCTTAGTTAAAATACGTCTAAAAGCTATCTATACGCTTAATAAAGTTACGTAGCTAGTAGATACTAACTAGGCTAGCGCTATATATAGCTATTAGCTTATTAGCTATATCTTATATATTAATATAGGTAGGCCTAAATCTATATAGATCTAAGTAAAGAATATAGCTAATAATTACCTTCTCTTCTCTCTAGGTAAGCTTTCTTAAGTTAGGCTAGCAATCGCGTTATATAGATATACTAGCGCGTTAGTTATATAGTATTATATATAGAATATTATATATAGCTATAGTAGTAGAAGTACTATTAATTTAATATTATTATTATTATTTTATAAGTAATATTAATACTTAATAGTAGATTTTTATAACATAGTATTATAGTAATAGTAATATAAGAAAGTAGTTAAGGCGCTATCCTAGCACCTTATACTTAGTTAAATATAGTATTTACTTAGTAAATATATATAGATAGAGTAGCTATAAGTATATAATAAAGAAACTTTTTTAAATTTAGAACTATTATAACGCCTTATACTATTATAACGCCTTATCTTATTATAATACCTTATCTTATTATAACACCTTATTCTATTATAACGCCTTATTCTATTATAATACTAATTTATCTATATCTATAAATATCTTATTATTATTAGAACGCTATTATTATTTAGGCGGACTCTATAGGTAGTAATATAATAATTCTAGGTATAACTATAATCTTAGTAGTAGCTTATAGCTATACTAGAGATTTTTATAATAAATTATATAATACTATAGAAGCGCTATAGTTAAGCTATAAAGATAGTAATTATAATACTAATTATATATAGATATTAAAGGTTAAACTCTATATAATTACTTCTTAAAGAGACTCTATTATAGTATAATAGAGTAACGTGTAATAGAGTAAAAATAATAGTACTATTATAGTAGTAATATATACCTATAAAGCTTCTAGCTAGTAATACTTCTACTTATTTCTTTATATATTACAATCTCCTTCTATCTTAGATAAGTTATTTAGGCTAGTCTATTTCTCTAGTTAGAAGTACCTTAGAACTTACTTCTCTCTCTTAATATAGAATATTAATTATATTACTATACCTAGCTATTAACTTACCTATAGTAAACTATACTCTTATACTAGATAGAGCTATATATAATAATAGTACTAAACTTATCTAGATTATTAATAATAGTATTCTTTCTAGTTACTATACTATCTATCTTAATACACTACTACGTCGCCTTAGTCTACGCTATATCTTTCTATACTACTATCTTATATATATATAAGAACGTCTTCTTAGTTTAAGTAATAGATATAATACTACTAAACTATAGAATATAAGGCTCCTTCTAGTTACTCTATATACTATAGCCTACTATCTATAGCTATAGATAGACTTATTAGCTAGCGTAATAATATTTATCTAAGATTAGCTAGATAAGTTAATAGCCTTAAGTAGAGCGCTTAAGAAGTATTGCTCTATTTAACTCTACTATAAGTAGTTTCTAGATAACCTTATTATAGACTATAGATATTATAAGATACTAGGCTACCTTCTTATTATAGTAGAGGTTGCTTAAACATTTATACTAGCGTAGGTAGGCGTAGAGATAGGTATTAAAGTAGGTAGTAACACACTAATAGGTAATAAGTAGATAGTATTAGTTAATAATAGTAATAATAGTAATAATAGTAATAGTAATAGTAATAGTAATAATAATAGCTTATAGTAATAGTAATAGCTAGTAAGAAGAGGATAGTATTAATATTAATATTAGTATTAGTATTAGTATTAATATTAGTATTAAGTATTAGGTATTAGATATTAGGTTAAGTATAGTATTAAGATAGCTATCTCTACTATATTATAATTACTTAGTAGTATTAGTATTCTAATTATATTATAGTGTTATAGTTATAGGCGTAGATATTATTATAGTTATTATAGTTAATCTTTACTATCTATTAGTAGCTATTAAGTCTTAGTAATATAATATTACGTTAGTAGTTAGCGTTTATAATAGTTATTTAAATAAAGTTTATGTTATATAGTAGGAGTATTTTAATAAAAAAGATTATTAAAAAATATATTAGCCTCTATCCTTAAGAGATTAATTTAATATATATTAATAGAAGAGATAGTAAGCTATATATCTACTTTATTTAAAGCTAATTAAGGCGCGCTACGTAGAGCTATTATATATTAAGATAGAAGAGGTATAGAAAGTTAGTTAGGTAGTAGCTTACTTATACTAGCGGCTCGCTTATAAAATATATTACTAGTAATATTTTCTAGTCTAATTAGCTCTTAGGTATATATAGTAGAACTAATAGTTAAGAACTCTACTATTCTATTACTTCTAGCCTTATAGTAATAGGTAATAGTAGTTAGACTAATTAGGCTATTATAGCTACTATAGAATTCTAAGAAACCTTTAGTAGGCTTCTTAGTAAACTCTTTATCTTAGCTATACTCTTAGTTCTTCTAAAGACTTTATTAATTATAGAGAGAATTATAGCTTCTTTCTATCTATTATTCTTAAGTATTTAGATAATATTCTCTTATATCTTACTATTAGGTACTCTAGCTAAGTATTTTACTAAGGCGTATATAGTTAGCTTATCTATATTAAGATTAGAATAATTAGCTTCTATTCTAATTTATAGAGAGCTTCTTATAAGCTTCTATATTATAGTCTACTTCTCTATAGTAAGGACTAGTAGAGCTTCTCTTATTATAGCCTACTTCTCTATAGTAAGAACTAGTAGAGCCTCTCTATAGTCTACTTCTCTATAGTAAGAACTAGTAGAACTACCTCTTACTTACTTTTAGTAGTAAGACTTTCTAAATAACTTTTAATAGTTATTATAAATTATAACTTTTAGAACTTATATTTCTTACGCTTATAATTATCTCTTAGCTAGTACTTTAGCTAAGTATTATAGCCTATACCTTATTCTTATAGAGAACTAATAGAACTTCTAATAATACTTACTCTATAGCTATAATTTAGCTATAGTATAGAGTTATTACCTATTCTTTAATCTTTTAAAAACTAATAGAGCTTTAACTACTACTTACTTACTTTTTATAAAGCTTCTTATATATAGTAGAACTTATACCTCTATACTATTAGAGTATCTTATAGAGCTTTTCTAAATAGTATTTAGTATATATACTAGAGTCTACTAGTAGCCTAATATCTATTTACTTTAGGCGTCTTATAAGGCTAGTAGCGTATTTTACTAAGTATCTTATAAAGCTATAGTCTAGGCTAGTAATCTTATAATAGCTTATATCTATTTATTATCTAAGAGCCTTTTATATAATTAGAATAATACTAATTCTATATAGTAAATTAACCTACTTATATATAATAAAAAGGTAGTTAAGAAGCTTAATACGCTATAAGTTAATAGAGTCTTATAGAAAGGCTCTACTAATTAGAATTAAATATAAAATATAAGAGGCTACGCTTAAAAAGTAATTATATAAGTATACTAGAGTTATATTTAATAGAGAAGAGAATTATAGACTACTAGATAGCTAAGAGTTATTTAGAGTATAGCTTAGAATAATCTTCTACTAATAATTTAGAGGTTTATTAGTCTAAGTAATAATTAGATATATATAGCTATATACTATACGCTTATATATATAATATAGTTTACTAGTAATTTAGCTACTCTAGTAATTTAGCTACTTTTCTACGCTACTCTATCTTCGTAATAAAATTACGCAGCACTACTATAATTTTCTTAATTAAGTAGAATAGAATATTATTCTTTAAACTTATTACTATCTTCTATATCCTCTAATTCTACTTAGTAGGTATAAGAGTTATATCTAACTTAGCTATAACATCTATAGCGCTATTTACTACGCACTCTCTTTATAGGCGTTATACTATCCTTATAGCTACTACTCTCTAACTTAGTAATCTAATTAGCTATCTAGCTAACTATCTAGAACTTTTCTACCTATACATAGTACTACTTATAAGATTTTTACTTTATTACTTCTTTAATAGTAGCCTTAAGGTAATAGATTATTTCTTATATTAATACTATTTTATAGGCTATCTATTAGGCTTCTTTACTAAGCTACTATATCTACTAATTAAGAGAACTTATTAGAGACTCTTACTAGATTTATATATAGTTTTAAATAAGCGTAGCCTATATCTCTATTTTACGCGCGTTACGTAGCGTTTTTAAGTCCTAGATAGTACTCTCTTACGCTAGTAGAGTTAGTATACGTAGTATAATATTAAGCTATAATAAAATAATATAAGAATTATATAGTATAATTCTAGCACCTTAAAAGTCTATATAGATATTATCTACTATAATAGACTTATTATAGGCCTCTTTAAACGCTAGTAGAAAGATATCTTTACTAATATAGTAGATATAGTTACGCGCTAAGACTAAGATAGTATTACTATATATATACTTTAATAGCGAGAAGTAGCTAATATTAAGAGGCTATAGAAAGTGTAATAAGTATAGAGATATATAGAGAAAAATTATCTTTCTCTCTTTATAGAGATCTTAGAACTCTACTAAGTAGTAGCTCTTATAGCTATTAATAATAAGTAGTCTATATATCTCTATAGAGCGCATATAGAAATTAAAGTAGTAGAGCTAGTTAAGCACTAGATTATTATTTGTCTAGCTATTAGAGCTAACTTAAATTACCTAGTTACGTAGTAGGTTCTCTATAAACTAGATAGAGATTAGAACTTTACCTATAAAGATAAGAAAGGCTAGAATATACTTCTCTATTACGCTAACACCTTATATTAGCGTAATCTACTTCTAATTACCTAGCTAGATCTTCTTTAATTTCTCTAGTTTATCTAAGCCTATAATAACTAACTATAATAAAATCTTATCTATAATAAAACTAGTCTTATTAAAGTTATATATATCTTTATTTATAATACTATACTTTACCTTTATATTTTAGACTAGCTTAAACTAGGTCTTAATAAGTACTAGGTCTTTATAGATAGCTTACTAGCAATTATATAGATAGCTCTAACACATATATAGCTTAGAATTACGCTAGATAAATCTATTAACCTAGTTCTTACTAACCTTCTCTCTACTATACTCTTAGAGTAGTCTATTAGCTATATCTTATATATTATCTTTCCTATAGAGTAGTCCTTACTTAGCCTTAACTATTATACGCCTAGTAATAATCTTCTCTTCTAGTTTTAATAGACGCTTTATTAGTAGTTTATAATTATATTAAGAGCGCTAACTAGCGTATTAGCTTTAGATTATTATTTATAGAATACTATAGACTGCTATAGCACGTTATTTACTCTAGATCTTTTTAGAATTAATATTAGAGATAGTAATAAATAGATCTACTTTAGTATAGGTTTTCTACGCGTTATATAGTTAAGATATTACGCGTTATTATTATAAAGATAGAGTAGTATAAGAAAGTAGCTAAATTACTAGAGTAGCTAAATTACTAGTAAACTATATTAACTAAGATATTATTAAGTATATACTAACTAAGCACTAGCCTATTATATACTAGGCTATATTATTAAGCTAATTTAATATAGAAATTCTATATTAGCTAGGTAAATAGAATATAAGAGCTAATATACTCTTAAGAAGAGAATAAGACCTACCTAAAGATATAGAAGATAAGCGCTTATAGAAGTATATTATCTAAGTCTTAAAACTAATATCTTACTACTATAAAAAAGTAGATAAGAATAAAGAAGACTTAGTAAGAAGCTAGGTAATATCTATAAAGAGTTATATAGAATATATAGAAATTAGTTCTAGCCTAACTAAAGACTAGTTAGAATAATAAGATACTACTACTAGTAAAAGTAGTATAGACTAGATAGCTCTTAAGAATAGAGACTAATATATCTTTTAATAATCTTTTTTATTAAAATACTCCTACTATATAATATTAACTTTATTTAAATAACTATTATAAACGCTAATTACTAACTACCTATATAATATTATATTACTAAGACTTAATAGCTACTAGTAGAAAGTAAAAGTTAACTATAATAACTATAATAACTATAATAACTATAATAACTATAATAATATTTACGCCTATAATAACTATAATAATATCTATATCTATAGCTATAAAGCTATAATATAACTAAGCTATTATAATATAGTAGAGATAGCTATCTTAATACTATCTTTTCTATATAGATCTAACCTAATATCTAATACTTAATACCTAACGTATTTTCTAAGCGAGTTAGTAATCTAAGCGAGTTAGTAACACTAAACTAGCGTACTACCTATACGTAATAATTATATAATATCTTAACTATAATAATTCTAAAAGATATATACTAAAGCTAACTTATAGCTTACTCTCTCTAATATTAAAGCGTAATATATATAAAGTATTAACTAAGCTATAATAATATATAACGTACCTAAAAGCACACTTATTAACTAATACGCTAGAAAGTATATATAACGCGACTATAAAGCGAACTTAAAGCGCCTAATAAAACTAGAAGAGAAGGCTATAGTCTAGAAGGTTATTAAGTAGTCTATATAAGGGCTAGCGCTCTTAAAGTTCTATATATAAGATATAGTAGATAGACTACTAAGAGTATAGAGAAGTAACTCTATTAGTAAGAATTAGATTAATAACTTTATTAAGTAGACTTCTAAGCTCTATACGCGTTAGAGCTATCTATATAATTATTAGTAAGCTACCTATAAGGATTCTATAGCTATCTAGCGCTAGTTCAATTTAGTAGAGGTAATAAAATAGAAATAGAGAATTATAGATAATAATATCTATAACTTTAATAAGACTAGCTTTATAATAGATAAGATATTATTATAGATAGTTATTATAGGCTTAGAAGAATTAGAGAAAAAGAAGATAATTTAGCTAGAGAACTATAAGTAAGTTACTCTTATCTAAAGTATAGAAGCTATAAGGCATCTACTCTCTCTCTTTATTATCTTTATAAGTAGTGTACTTATTAATATCTAGTTTAAGAATCTACCTTATAATTAGATTCTTATAGTAAGTCCTAATAGCTAGACTAATAACTAACTTACTCTTACCTAGTTAGAGTATTTTAATAAGTATATAAAGTAAAGCGCTATAGATATATACTAGCTACTTATTATAGATAGCTATAAGAGTTATAGCTCTCTTAAATTTTAAGATCTTTATAGAGAGAAGAATATTATTCTTCTCTATATACCTCTATACTTCTCGCACTTACTATAATCTTTAGATATTAGCTACTTTACGCTATTAAAGCGTAGATATAGTAACTAGATCTTAGTCTTAGTATATAACTATATATACTTTATTAGTAAGAAAACCTTTCTCTAAGTATTTTAACTAGCTTTTAAATAGTCTTTAATAGTAGAGAATATTAAGATAGGCTTTAGAGGTGCTAGGCTAGTCCTATATAATCTAGAAGCTATTCTATTAAAGCTTAACGTAAGGTTATAGACTTTAGCACTATTACTACTAAGGTAGAGCGTATAGGAGGCGTAGACACTACGTAATACCTATAAAATTAAAGCGTAGGCTACGCTTATTTAATAGAGAATTTAAAATTATTATAGATCTTCTTCTAGCTTATTAGATAAAAAGATTTACTAGCTAAGTAAAGGCGCGTAGTAAATTATATATAATATAGTATTATTATAAGAAGAATAGGCGCGTATATAAAGTATAATTAATAAGCTTATAAAGTATTAGTTAAGAAAATAAAAGTATATTTAGATAGAGAAGATCCTAATAATAGAAGAAGTATAGAATATAATTACTAAGAGAGAGAGTAGAGAGAGTAATACTAGCGAAGAGCCTACGCGTAAGATATATAGCGTAAGATACTATAGATATTATAGTAAGAAAGAGTATAACTCTTATACTTATAAGATAGAAATAGAGAATATAGAGAATAGTAATAAGTCTAAAGAATAGATTAGCTTACTATAATTTTTTATAAGTATATTACGCGTTACGCAATTATTACGCGTAGGTAGTATACTAGTTTAGCGTTACTAACTCGCTTAGGTTACTAACTTACTTAGGAAACACATTAATACTAATATTAATATTAATACTATTCTTCTCTTACTAGCTATTACTATTACTATTACTATAAACTATTACTATTACTATTATTATAGTTATTATAGTTATTACTATTATTAACTAATACTATCTATACTAATCTATATATTTAAGCAATCTCTACTATAAAAAGAAGATCTACTAGTAACTTATAATATTCTTTATAATTAATAAGATTATCTAGAAACCTCTTATAATAGAATTAGATAGAGAGATACTTCTTAAGTACTATACTTAAGTTAGTTAACTTCTATAGCTAGTCCTTAATAAAAAGTTTTATACTAGCTAATAAGCCTATCTATAGTAAAAGGTAGTAGGCTATTATATATAGAGTAACTAGAAGTAGTCTTATCTTCTATAGTTTAGTAGTATTCTTTTTATTCTTTAAACTAAGTAGGCGTTCTTATATATATAAGAGATAGAACTTAGAAAGAATATATAATAGTAAACTAAGGTAATATAGTAGTTTATTAAGATAGACTATATAGGTAGTATAGAGTTTACTATTATTAATAATTTTAATAAGCCTAGTACTATCTTTATATATAGCTCTATCTAAGATCTTATATATTATATCTATAATAATAGCTAAGCGTAATATAATTAATTAGATATTAGATATTAAGAGAGTTCTAAGATAAGAGAAGATTATAGTATATAAAGAAATAAGTAGAAGTAAGCTAGAAGCTTTATAAAAATTTTTCTAAACTCTTTATAGAGTTAAACTATATAACTTTAATATTCTTTACTATAGTTTATCTATTATATAATTATATCTTAACTACTAAGTCTTATCTATAGCTTATCTATAGCTTATCTAAAGCTTATATATAGCTTAGTTATAGTATTATATAATCTATTATAATAATCTTAGGTATAGTATACTACTAGAATTATAGTTATACCTA
>JAXRVH010000118.1:0-14288 GCA_034640345.1 Drechslera avenae | reverse complement strand
AATTAGTTATTCTTATAAAATAAGTCTCTTAGTAAAACTAAGTCTTCTATAGCTAGTAGATCTTTCTAAAGAACCTTTAAATTATTAAAATAGTCTTTATTTTTATGCCTTAAATAGACTATTCTATTAATTAACTCCTAAAATCTTTTATCTTTTCTATAGAATTACTAAGCTCTTATTATAAGTAGTATAGAGGTATCTTTTACTTCTACCTATAGTAACATTTACTATATAGGTATAGAAAGCTTAATTAGGAGAATATATTCTCTACCTAATACTAAATAAGCTAGCGTTTTCTATATAGATTATTTAACTATTATTTAGTCCGCCTATAGTATACTAGCTAAATTTTTAACCTAATTACCTTAAAGCTTCTTTAGCGTAGCTATAATTAGTATATAGCCTCTTTTAATAAGGCTCTAGCCTTATAGATAATAAGTACTAGAGATAATATAATTAATACTCTATTACTTTTAAAGAGATTCTATTAGTTCTTTATTCTCTAGACTTCTATTAGCTAATATCTTAAGCGAGAGTCTCTATTAACTAAAAATATTATTAATTAGAAACTTCTAAATAGACTTTAAATTATTTTTAGCTAGTGCTTTAGCTTCTAGCTAGCTAGAGGCGTAGTTCTAAGTAACTATTAGATACTTTCTACTATTTAATCTAGAAGGTATATAGACTATATTAATTATAACCTATCTAAATAGAATTAAAGGTAGTTTTATAGGCTATAGAGCTTCTTATACTATAGTAGCTATATATAATTAGCACTTAGAATAGAATTAGATATATTTCTTAATCTAATTATATTATCCTTTCTAATAATATTATATCTAGACCTTTCGCTATATACCTTCTTTACTCTAATAGCCTAAGTTATTGTGTAGTTCTCTAATAATTTCTTATTACTAGGTAGAATTATCTACTACCTAGCGTAGAGGCTGTCTACTACTAGGTAAAGTAAATAGATACTATTCTCTAACTATTATTCACAGCGCCTTTTACTTAAACTTCTTAAAATCTAATTTAGTAAGGTGCTCTAGTCTTTTTCTAAAAAGAATCTAAGATATAAGCTATTATAATTCTTCTAAGTAGCTCTTATTAAGTAGTTACTTATTAAATAATAGGTCTACTAGGTAGAACCTATAAAGTAGAGTAGAGATTATCTAGTTATCTCTTATAAAAGCGAGCTAAGTAGTATTTAGATAAGCTTTAATAAAATCTTCTATATCTTCTTCTAGTTCTTCTAGTAGAGTCTAACCTTTAGGTTCTAGTCTACGCGAAATAGTATTAGCTACTATATTCTTCTTTCCTAAGATATATATAATATTAAAATCCTATAGGTTTAGAAGAGCGAGCTATCTAGTAATAAGAGCATCTAGTAGATCTATTACGCTACACTAAAGCTATACTATAAGCGTCTAGGCGTCTATTTCTATAGTAAACCTTATACTATATAAGTATAACTAAAGCTTCTTTAGCGTAAGTAGTAGTACTTTATACTTATACTTACCTAAATTCTAATTCCTTTCTAAGGTAGACTAGACTCTACTCTCGTAGCGCACTAGATATCTTTTTCCTTTCTTATCTAGCTATATAAGCACTGCTCTCTATCCTTTACTACTTCTATTAACTACTATAATAATTACTTAGAGAGGTTTACTATAATTAATTAAGATAAGCGCTAGAGTTATATATAAGCTTTTCTTTAGAAAGAATATTACTAACTACTATTCCTCTTCCTAGTTAAAAGGAGTATTTTTCTAAAGTAATCTAAATAAAGGTTCTACTACTATTATAAATCTAATAATCTAGACTCTATAGTAAATATATATACTAATAAACGTTTAGACGTCCTTTTAGTTCTTTAGATTTAGCTATATATAAATCTTTTCTACTTTCTTTATATTAGAATGCCTACTATTCTTATTAATTTAATAGCCTACTACTATTATTAAAGTATAGTAGAAGTCTAACTTATATCTAGAAATAGTAGCCTCTACTTTCTTAATATCTACTAGTACCTAGTCTATATTCGAAAGGTGCTTAGCTACGTATTTACGTATACCTAGCTTAATTTTCTCTTCCTAATATATAGTTTTTAGACCTTTAATATAAACGTTATCTAGGTATAATATATAGTAATTTAGAATATAATCTTAGTAGATTTTTATTATTACCTATATAAATTCTATAATTAAATTAGTAGTGCCTATAGGTAAAGTATACTAGCAAACTAGTCTAAGTAGTATTAAGAAAGCTGTAATATCCCTAGAGTTCTTATATAGCTTAACCTAATTATACTCTAAGAAGAAATCTATAAGAGATATAATAGCGTAGCCTATAAACTCTTCTAAGAACTTATTAGAGTTAGGTAGTAGATTAGCGTTATAAATAGTAACTCTATTAATCTTTTAAGTATTATTAATTAACTAATAGCCCTTATTCTTCTTTATAACTAGAAACTATAGGTTACAATATTAGCTCTTATAAAGTTTAAGAGTTCCTCTATTAATCTAGTCTTAGATTATCTTAATAACTACCTTCTAAAGCTTTCTTAGCACTAAAATTTAATCTACTTACTACGCCTAGTATAGTACTATATTAATAACTACTAGCAGAATTACTTCTCTACTAACTCTTTCTAATTTGCAAAAGTCCTAGGCTAAAGCTAATTCCCTTCTATATAGAAGTTCTTTAAGTATTTCTATTTCTCTTAGTAGAAGGTCTAGCGAGATCTTTATTTCCTTTTATCTTTTAGAGGTAATCTAAGTACCTCTTAGAAACTTTATATAATATAGCTTAAAGTACTTTATAAATAGCGCTTAGCTTAGGTCTTTAGTAGAGTACTATTTAGCTTTTACTCTTTTCTTCTAATCTAGTTAGCCTTTAATTTCTCGCGTAGTTTAGCCTAAGTTATTAATAGGCTTAATCTTTTACTCTTTTTACTTATATATCCTATTAGCTTTAAAGTCTATTACTCCTTTCTAAGTTACTATTAGATCTTTAGAGAGAATTAATATTACTTCTACTAGAATACTACTCTTCTTTATCTAAATATCTCTTAGCTTCTCTACCTAGATCTAATCTACTTTCTATTCTTTATATTTACTAATTCTAAGTGCTACTACAACTTCCTTTAAAATCGTATCTAATAACTTCTTAGTAAAGTTATTAGCTATTAAAAATAGCCTATCTTTATTCTTTACTACTATACTACTATTTAGTCCTTTACCTAAGAATATTTGCAAATTCTATAAGAAATACCTAGTTTTACTAGATACTAATAGCCTATTAATCCTTACTCTTCTTAACTACTTAGTTACTAATAGTATAGCTAAATACTCTTTAGATAGGCCTTCTAGATTAATCTATACTACTACTAAGCTTACGCTTCCCTATAACGCGTATTTAGCTAGCTTTTCTCTCTTATACTTAGAGAGTGCTACGCTAGTAGCTATACTCTCTTAGTATTTTCTAATATAGAACTAGCGTATACCCCTAGAGCCTTAATCTAATTACCTCTCGCATATATAAATCTTATATTAAATTCTCTATCTTTACTAAAAATATAATAGTAAGTAAGACTATTAGTTATATACTTAATACGCACGCGAGTATTAGTTAGAAAGAGATTCCCTAGGATAATTAGGTTTGTATAGTTTTCTATAATAAAGAGATTAGTTTATACTTTAATTCTTCTAATCTATATAGAGATTCCCTAGATAATACCTATAAAAGTCTTAGTACTTTTATTTACTAAAACTATTTATACTACACTTATACTTTTTAGTAGAGAGATTATTAGAAGGTTTACTTTTTCCGCTATATCTCTTTTTATAGTGTTAAGTTCTACTCCTAAATCTAGTAGAGTTATAAAGGTATTACTATAAATATTAATTAAAACCTTTAGGTAGTCCCTACGTAAGTATTTAATACTAGCCGCTCTATTATATTCTTACTAACTATCTATTAGTTTATCTCTATTTAGTCTAATATTATAATTATCTTTTAAAATAATATACTACTATACGTAGCTAATCTAAGTATCTATCTAGTATTTAGCTATAATATAGTAACACTATATTACCTTACCTACTACTATCTTAACTAAAATATAGTCTAGTAATTATCCTAGTAAAAGAGAGTTTACTTAGCCTCTAGGCCTTATATTATCTTCTAACTAGCTTTTATCTAATTTACTACTCTAACTTTAACTTATAGAATTAAGTTCTAATTTCTTAAATTTCTCTAGCGTATACCCTATCTAAAATAGCTTCTTATAGACTTCTAGTATATTACCTAGAATAGTCTTTAATAGTAAGTTAACTCTAGTATCTATAATTTACTAAATAACTTTCTACGTATCTAGGCTAAGTTTTTCTACTATTCTATATTTTCTAGCCTATTTTTCCTTAGAGTTATTCTAAGTACCTTTTAGGGCTCTCTTTAAGAATTTATTTATAGGCACATCTAGTATATCTATATCTACTAGTCCTAGCGTGTCTATAAATTGCACTTTCTAATCCTTACTTAGATTATAATTAAGAAAGTAAATATTATCTCTATTCTTATACTCTCTTAGATATAGAATATACTCTCTACTAGGCTTTTTTAGAATAGTCTTTAGCATACTTTTCTAGATCTTTACTAGATTATAACTAGAAAAAGGTTTCTTACTAGTATTATTTTAGAAGATAGTAGCTAATACTACTATATTACTATTATACTAATTTGCGCAAAATAGTTAAAAGCTATTATCTAAGTTAGATTTACCTAGAATAGTAGATAGATTCTAGAATTATTTATAGTCCTCTATTAGAATTGCGCCTAAGTTATCTAGTATAAGCTAAACTAATATTATATTACTCTTAGTAGAACGCGTTATCTAAGACTCTTATAGGTAAGATAGTGTATAGGTAAGAGGATTAATATCCTTTTTAATCTAGCGCCTCTTAATCTCTAATACTATTATATCTACCTATAGTCTCTAACTAAGGTTTGTAACTCTACTCTATAGATATTCTAGTGTGCCCTAGTTAAGTATTAATTAATTATTAAGGTAGCACTATCCTTTATTAATAAAAGCTTATAAAATAGAGTAATCCTTCTTCTAATAGCTTATCTTATTATATACCTAATAGAGGAGTTAAGCTATTAAGGCCTAGTTATACTAATTAGCTTAGTTACTTAGACCTAACCTCTATTAATAACTCTAAGAATTATTACTATAGTTCTAATAGCCTATCTAACGCTAACTTTATAGTAGGTATCCTTATTAATATAATGCTAACTAATTATTTATTAGACTATTATACTAATAACTACTAGTAGATACTTATATATTTACCTAGAGTATATAGCTATAGAGTACTACTATACGTTCCTTAGTCTACTTATTAACTTCTCCTCTAATAACCTAATTTACTATTAGCTTAGCTTTACGTAGCGTCTATTATAGGCTCTAAGGTTCTATTTCTAGACTTACTTTATTTAATTTAAGTTAAAGCATTTTATCTATAAGTCTATTAACTTTATTCTTAGTAAAGGCTAATCTAGGTAGCAACTACTTCTAAGTAGTCTTCTAACTATAGTCTTAAAAGAGAATATTTAATACTAGTAGCTAGAAAACTAGCGCCTATTATACCTTAGCTAGTTTATTATATATACTTATCTAACTAGTCTTTATAGATACTAAGTTAAACTCTACTTCTAGTTTAAATTCTTTTACTACTTCTATAGAGTTAAGTATTCTAGTATTCTCTTCTACTTCTATATATTTTAAAAGGTACTTAGAGATCTTTTTATACTTAAAAGATAGTAGTAAGTCTATATAGAGTTAAAACTTCTCTAAAACTCTAGTAGCTTACTTTAGTAGTAGTCCTTTAATAAGGTAGAAGCCTCTTTAGCCTTCCTTAATTATTAATACCTTAATATAGCACTTACTATAAATATAAAACTCTTATAGGTATTTAAGAGTACTAAGTTCTATTTATACCTAGTATTAAGCTAGCTAGTACTTAAAATACTTAGTATAGAATTTCTACTAGTACTTATTGTTAGTATAGAAACGCTATTTAAGCGCCTTTTAGAAGCTTTTCTAATCCTTATCTTACAGAGCCTCCTTATACTTATCTAAGGCTTAGATAATTACTCTTTACTTTAGATTATAATAAGCTATAAGCTAATTAATTATTATCTTTCTAGTAAACTTATAGTATTTAGCTATTTCCTTAAAACGCTCTAAGAATATAGTAATATTTTTCCTATTAAAGGTTAGAATACTCTTAGAAGGATATAGTAGAAGCTAAGAGGTATAAACTAGCGTATTACTTCTACTAGTAGTATTTAACTAGGTAAGAGAGGCTACTATTATCTAAAGGACCTTCGCTATATCTAAATTATAAGTACTGTACACTACTATAGGCTATTTAGACTTACTTAGAGTTAGAATTTATAGTAAGGCTACTATTTCTAGAATTAGCTATATAATAGATAGTATATTTACTATATTAATATTATAATTAGGTATTCTTATAATAGAGTTTCTATTTTTCTAAGAAGTTATTAGTAGAGAGATTTCTAGGCTAAAAGAAAGAAATTCTTATAAATCTAAGGCTTATTTAGATACGCTTAGTTAAGGTTATTTCTTTACTTATTTCTCTAACTTATTGCTACTTTAACTACTACTTATACGCGTAAAGCTAATAGCTAAGTTTATATAAAAGACTAAGGTAATAGTTATAAAAGTTATAAATAATAATACTTCTATCTCTATACTAAGTATTATTCTACTTTTTTCTCTTCTTAGAAGTATAACTAGTAATTCTTTTATCTAGTTATTTACTATCTTCTCTACCTCTTCTAAGTCTCTTTCTAATAGTTCTATATATCTAATAATATTCGCTACTTTATCTAGTATATAGTTACTTTACTAACTACCTATTATTTACTACTAATTCGCTTTTAGTTATACTATAGGTACTATATAAATAGTTCTAGTCTTTACACTTACCTAATTTATCTTTAGGTATCTCTCTAATTTCTACTAATTCTACTATTAAGTTTAGAAGTTTTCTATACTCTCTATAACTCTTCTAATCTATATTTATACTATTATTTCTCTTTTCCTCTATTAGAAGTTTTTATTATACTTCGCTATTTTTCCTATCTCTATTCTATCTAACTATCTTTTAGTTTACTCTTTTACCTAGGTATCTATACTATAAGGCTCTCTTAGCTATTTCCTATAGGTAACTTATTTTATAAATATATCTTATATTTCTCCTAGTATCTCTTACTACTACCTTATAATATAGTTATATAAAGAGTCTTTAGCTCTCTTCTTCTTCTTATCGCGTTCTAAACTTCCTAGATATTACTATCGCGAAAGCTTATTAGAAGGTATATATTAGGTGCGCTTAGCTCTTCTAAAGAGAAGAGCTAGAAGTTAAGTCCTTTAATTAGTCGCTATATATAGTAGTAAGGTTCTATAGAAACATATACTTAATATAGTATTTAAGATAGTATTATTTTTTTATATATTAGTTATTATTATCTAAGTAATATTTATCGCAACCCCTTTATCGCGATCTCTATTTACCTTACCTATCTAAGTGCCCTTCGACCTATACCTTATACCTAATCTCTATATCTCTATTTACTCTACTATACTATATTATCGCTAATTACTTTTTACTTAATTCTTACTTTTTATAGTTTACTACTTTATATCTACCTTTACTATAACCTTACTCTTTACTAAGTTACTATTATACGCACTTTTATAATTACTTTCGCTCTTACTATACTCTCTATATCTAACGCTTCTAAGGCGTCTATATACTCTATAGAGCTAGAGAGCCCTTTAATTTATTCTATAAAATATTATAAAGTTTCTTAGATAGCCTAGCCTATTATACTTTTACTTACTACTCTAATTATCTCTTAGACTATAGTATTCTTATTCTTAATTAAGTTAGTAACTCTATAGCTAGGTACTACTACTATAGATAACTTTCTAAAGAAGCGTTAGTAAGCTATATCTAGTAGACTTAGCTATAATAACACTCTACTCTATTAGTATCTTACTTCTAGCTCTATACTACTAATAATTATAAATTAGCGTAAGTCTAGATTCTATTTCTTCTTTTCTAAGTACTCTTCTAATATAGTCTCTATATAGTAAATAACTATTTAGATACTATAATTAATATTAACTTTCTTTCTTATCTTTAGGGTATACTTTATAGCCTTTATTTCTCTAGTAAATAACTTAGTTCTTACTTAGCTATAATTACTATTCGCCTATCTAAGTAGCTTTTAGGTATACTAAAATTCTATAAATTACTCTAGGTAAATTCTAAGCTCGCTATTAATCTATATAAAGGTTTCTAGACTATCTAAAAGTACTTTAGTCTATCTAGTACTATAAAGCGCTTAATATATAAGCTAAAGATTAAGAGTCTACTTCTCTTTTATATTTTTAGAGCGAAAACTTATAGTTATACTACTAGTTAGGCTAATACCTTCTTAGATACTAATAAGTAGGCGTATAGTTAATATAGCGCTTAGAAGTATAAGCTAGCCTATAAGATATACTCTTAGATATATTATAGTACTAAGTTACTAAATAGTAGTATCTATAATAACTATCTCTTTACTAGTAGTACTTAGTTATACTCTTTTCGCTATAAGTACCTAAATAACCTTTAGATATTTATTTTTCTTATTTCTAGATTTTAGCTAATAGTTCTTTCTTAGGTACTATTATTATTCTCTAGAGAGTCTAGGCTTCTAGCGCTTCTAAAGGTCTATTAAATATATCTATATTACTACTTATAGTACTCTTAGCTCTAAACCTCTAATCTACTTCTTCTATAGATATTCTAGCTACTACTAGAGTTAAAGATCTATCTTCTTTTACTTAGAGTAGTAAGAGTAATATAAATAAATACGCTAATTATCTAATTACTATATATAAGGGCGAAGATAATAAGTATAATTTTTCTTTACTCTCTTTTCTAGAGTCTTTAGATATAGCTCTATCTAACTATCTTTTAGAGTCTAAGAATCTAGATAAAGATTACGCTCTATCTATTAAGAATCTAAGAAAGCAATATTAACGCTTTATAACTTCTAAGGCTAAAGTTTCTATCTATTCTAATAGGTATTCTATTAGATTAGTATATAGACCTAGAGCTTTCTAGACTATAGCTAATAGTACTTTAGGTATAGCTAATATTAATAATAAGAATAATAAGAATATATTTAAGTCTTCTAGTAGAGATACTTCTAACTCTAAAGATAGTTCTAGTATCTAATTCTATCTTCTTTTTCTACTTTAGGTTTTTAGTAGTTTAGACTTACTCTCTAGAGCTACTAGTTTTCTCTTCTTATTCTTATCTAAGATAGTATCGCGCCTAGCCTATATATAAATCTAATAGAGACTTTTTAGTTAATTTAATTCTCTACTTCTCTCTCTTACTTAAAAAAAAAGAAGGTCTCTTTTTCTTTTATAGTTTCTAAAATAATCTTAGATAAAGTTCTAACTCTCTTTTTATTCTTTCTTCTAAAGAGATTATCTTTACTCTAAACCTTATCTTATTAATAATTTCTATTAATATTTAATATTTATAATCTCTAGTTATCTATAGGATTAGATTAAAGAATATTAGTATACCTACTTTATTAAAAATAGGTTTTATAAGTCTTTTATAACTCTATCTAGCTATTATCTATAGAGTATCTAAACTAGTTTTAGAATATATTCTTAGGTATTTTGTTTCTAGTTTTTTTTAATTAGATCTTCTAGATAGTAATCTTCTAGAGGTTATATTCTATTTTTCTAAATTCTATCTAAGTATCTTTTAGGCTAGATTTTTTACCTTATTTTTTAAGTTTCTTAGTAAATAGTATTTCTAATATATACTAAGAGTTTCTATAATATATCTAATATAACGTACTTTATAAGCAAGTGGGCCATACAAGCATGTGGACCACTTTCGCTAAGACCCTACCAAAATCAGTACTATACACGACAGTGCAGAACTGTACAGAACTGTAATTAGAAATTGTAATATACTATTCTACTTAGAATCTACTGCTGTATCTTGCTTGCATGTGCGTAAGTTGTGTCCTGCCTCGCCGCAGCGTCTACAGCGTCTTTGCGACGGTTCGCCCACTTTAACGCGTGCCCTCTTCTTTGCCTTCTTCCTATTACTGCGCACCCTAAACTCCTTTAGAGTCGTTAGTCGAAGACTGTCTTTAATAGTAAGAGTCCCTTCTTTCTGTACTCGCTTCCTTTTGTGGGATTTTCGTTGCGTGGCGGCCTTATTTGCTGCTCGAAGCTTAGCAATCTCCTTCTGCGCTAACATAAGCTTGTGCGCAACTATAGCTGTACCTTTTGAGACCTTTTTAAAGGCCTTAACTATTGAAGTTGGCGAGCTATCTGTATGTCTCTGAATCCTCTCTCGAATTAGCTTTGACTGCGACCTAAATTCTAGGGTATTGCTTGGGGTTTGTGACTGCTAGGGACCGTCTTCAACGGTAGGTACTGGTGGAGTACGTAGGCGGACATTAAGCGTCGATACCACAGCCTCTGGATTGAATGGAACTAAGCTAGCGCCTTAGAAGCCTCCTAGGATATTGCTCTTTGTAATAGCTGCTTTGTGAGTAGTAATAAAGGATGGTAAGAACGAGGTTTTGTCGATATGGTTGATGTTGTTGCGCATTAGAGCCTCGGCTTGGCACCTATACGCTCTCTTTAGCGGCGTAAAACAGCTAATATTAAGAGGCTGTAGGAGGTGCGATGAGTGAGGAGGCATGTAGAGAGTAATGATGTTGTTCTCTTTGTAGTACTGCTAGAAATCAAGCGAGTTGTGGCTCTTATAGCCGTCGATAATAAGCAAACGTACTATGCCAACAGTACGCTTCTTTGTATGCGCATCAAAGTGCTTTAACTACTGTAGGCTAAGCTCGTTTGTCGTCCAGCCGTTCTCAGAGACCGCAATAACCTAATCGCAGGGTAGAGTATCCTCTTTGTACTAAGCTGAGAGGTAGTGCTTACCCTAGAAGATAATAAAGGGTAGGATTGCCTACCCAGTTGCGTTAATACCCTAGATTACCGTAGCCTACTCCCGATTGCCCTGCTATACTGTCTTTGGCCGTCCTCGACGCTTAGATAATGTAATAACTGCTCGAGCTACTATTATACCTATTATAAAGCCTGTCTCGTCAAAGTTGTAGGTATCTTTATTAAGGATACTATGCTTGGCTTTCATATTCTGTACGAGGCTAAACTAGCCTCTAATAATCTTAGGATCTTCGCAGAGGGCTCTCTTGTAGTTATACTTTCAATTAAATTTAACTTAGAGCTGTGGCTGGCGCTGTATAAAGTTGTTTGCCTATTGCTTACCAACTAGGCCTTAGTGACGCTGAGCTAGCAAAGTATTAGCTATACTCTTTATAGTAGCAAGCTGGAGCGAAGATCCCCACTCGTCAAAGTTAAGCGCACGCTGGAGAATTATTGCCTCTTCTGTTGCAGTGAGCTTTATAGCGACTGGCCGATAATCACGTTGTGATGGTTTTCTAGCAAGTCGTCTTATAAGTGTACTTCGAGAGACGTTGTAGATTACTGCAGCGCGTCGCGTAGTTAGATTCGTATCTCCTCTAATAGCCTAGATAGCAAGGTGTATTTGATTCTTATTTAGGAGCTTTTGCACATTGTTGCGTTGAGGCATCGCGTTGAACAGTAGAGAACTGTCGATTTTAGTAGGGTCTTAGCGAAAGTAGTCTATATGCTTGTATAGCCCACTTGCTTATGAAGTACGTTAACCTTAGATACTACGCTTTTACTCTATAATATCTCTTCTCTTTAGTCTATATTTTTAAATTTTAGCTACCTTACTTTTCTAGTCTTATCTAATATTCTCTTAGCGCCTTACTAAACTATATTATACTAGTCTATACTTTATTATAATATTATTATTACATTAATAAACGCTTAGCTATCTCTCTATTTCTATATACTTTCTCTCTCTCTCTTCTATACTTAACTTCTATACTCTATCTCTTTTACTCTAATTCTTAATTAGCTCTACTACTTTTACTCTTCTATATTCTTACTTACTATATCTACGCCTATTACTAAGCGCGTATTACTAACGCCTTCTAAGCTAGTTATATATACTAAATTACCTATAACTATAGACGCCTCTAGTAACTCTAGTTTATCTAGATTCTATTACTCTTTTAAGCACTCTATATACTTACCTACTTCTCTACCTTCTAGTTCTAAGCTTAAGCTCTCTAGTAGCTAATTACCTTACGCCTTTAAGCTCTAGATACCTCTACTAATCTATAGTTAGACTTTATATATTAAGCTTCTAGAAGCTACTATAGATACTACTAAAAGTAATATTCTCACTCTTACTACCTTTTCTAATATTCGCTTAGATACACTATCTCTATCTTAGACTATAACTTTAGTGCCTCTACTAACTCTCTAGATTATAATAAGCCCTAGTAAGAAGAAGACTATACTTAGCCTACTTAGTAATTAGAGCGCTCTACTCTATAAATACTCTATTACTTATTCTAGAAAGTAGTATATTATAGAATAGAGTAAGTTTCTCTATTAGCTTTTTCTTTCTAAATATTCTTTTAATATCTATTATATATAGTTACTCTAAATTATAATTATATTATTACTTCTAAGCTACTAAAGAAATTCTAGCTATATCTCTATAAGCTTTATTATCGCAGCGTTTTGTTTAGTTCTATTTTTATAGGATATATCTTTAGTAAAGAATTTAACAATTAGGCTAATATAGAGGTTAATACTATAGATCTAATAGACCTTTAGCAAGAGAATAAGACTATTAGTAAGTTCTTTAGTCTAGAGGGTACCTCTAAGAGGTAGTTATATAAATCTAATATAAATACCTTACTTTAGTATTATAGTATTAGCGCTCTCTATTATCTTCTTACTACTAAAGAGGCTGTAGAGCGTTTAAGACCTTATAAGTAGATATATAGTTAATACGCTTCTAAGCGCTATAAGAAGAAGTTTAAGAGCTACTAAATATTCTTTATTAATAGAAATTAGCTTCTCTATAGTACCTACACTAACTATATCTTTAATAGAGGTGCTACTTTCTACTCTATAACTAGTAAGTTTCTAAATTATACTTAGATAACTCTATTTCTTCTTTCTAGAATTATACTAATAAGAAATTTAGAGTCCTAAGTACCTAACTCTACTTCTAATTAAGCCTTAGCTACTCTAGCTAGTCTACCTACTATATCTACTACGCTATCTAATGTACCTATTGCTCTACGCACCTAAATAGCTCTTAGCGTATCTATTCTACCTACTACTAGACTATATCTATAAGATTCTATTATATAGTATTCTCTAGGTAATCTAAACTTACTAAGTAAATACTACTTAGTTTAAGATAAAGACTTTAAGCCTAAATACAAGAAGTAGCCCTCTAACTTACTTAAATAGGTTAATAGAATTCCGTCTAATATTAAGGAGAAGGAGAATATTTATATAAAAGCCCTTTAGAAGGCTATAAATAAGAAGAAATTAGCTAAATAGCTACTTACTAAGGCTACTAAGAGGACTAAACATCTAGAGAATCTACGCTCTTAACGTACTAAGCGTAAGAGAGCTACTTAGAAAGCTACTTAGAAAGCTAAGAAAGCTACTTAGAAAGCTATTACTTCTAAAGATAAGGTTACTACTACTACTATTTAAGAGAAGGTTTCTACTAAGTAGCTTTTAGTTACTACTAAAGTTAAGTCTAATTCTAGAGTTTAAGTCTCTAACAAGAGTCTAATAGATATAGATCTACCTAAGAATCTAGCTTCTACTATAGCTACTAATATAGTTATATCTAAAGCTATTATAGTTCTAGAGGCTACTAATAAAGTTACTACTAAGAATAGTAAGTATTCTAAGTATATATCTAATAGTAGTATAACTATAGCTCGCCCTACTAAGTATATAAGCATAACTAAGAATTAGAAGTATAACTAGAGAAGGTATAATTAGAAAGCTAGAAAGACTATAAAGAATACTAATTAGAGATTCTACCTATATAGGCTAGGATATTAACACTAATCTAGAGTATATAGCCTTTTTCTTTAGTATAGATAGCTATAACTCTTCTAATATATTATTAGTTATATTCTATAGTAGTAGATAGCTATAGTAGTTACTCTTAAATAATATTCTCTCTCTAACTCTAAACTTCTTATTCTTTTCTTTATCT
>JAXRVH010000117.1:0-15512 GCA_034640345.1 Drechslera avenae | reverse complement strand
CTTTATAACTAGAAACTATAGGTTATAATATTAGCTCTTATAAAGTTTAAGAGTTTCTCTATTAATTTAGTCTTAGATTATCTTAATAACTACCTTCTAAAGCTTTCTTAGTACTAGAAATTAATCTACTTACTACGCTTAGTATAGTACTATATTAATAACTACTAGTAGAATTACTTCTCTACTAACTCTTTCTAATTTATAGAAGTCTTAAGCTAAAGCTAATTCCCTTCTATATAGAAGTTCTTTAAGTATTTCTATTTCTCTTAGTAGAAAGTCTAGTAAGATCTTTATTTTCTTTTATCTCTTAAGAGTAATCTAAGTACCTCTTAGAAACTTTATATAATATAGCTTAAAGTACTTTATAAATAGTACTTAGCTTAGATCTTTAGTAGAGTACTATTTAGCTTTTACTCTTTTCTTCTAATCTAGTTAGCCTTTAATTTCTTACGTAGTCTAGCCTAAATTATTAATAGGCTTAATTTTTTACTCTTTTCGCTTATATATTCTATTAGCTTTAAAGTCTATTACTTCTTTCTAAGTTACTATTAGATCTTTAGAGAGAATTAATATTACTTCTACTAGAATACTACTCTTCTTTATCTAAATATCTCTTAGCTTCTCTACCTAGATCTAATCTACTTTCTATTCTTTATATTTACTAATTCTAAGTACTACTATAACTTTCTTTAAAATTATATCTAATAACTTCTTAGCAAAGTTATTAGCTATTAAAAAAAGCCTATTCTTATCCTTTACTACTATACTACTATTTAGTCCTTTACCTAGGAATATTTATAAATTCTATAAGAAATACCTAGTTTTACTAGATACTAATAGCCTATTAATTCTTACTCTTCTTAACTACTTAGTTACTAATAGTATAGCTAAATACTCTTTAGATAGGCCTTCTAGATTAATCTATACTACTACTAAGCTTATACTTTCTTATAACGCGTATTTAGCTAGCTTTTCTCTCTTATACTTAGAGAGTACTACGCTAGTAGCTATACTCTCTTAGCATTTTCTAATATAGAACTAGCGTATACTTTTAGAGCCTTAATCTAATTACCTCTTATATATATAAATCTTATATTAAATTCTCTATTCTTACTAAAAATATAATAGTAAGTAAGACTATTAGTTATATACTTAATATACGCGCGAGTATTAGTTAGAAAGAGATTCCCTAGAATAATTAGGTTTATATAGTTTTCTATAATAAAGAGATTAGTTTACACTTTAATTCTTCTAATCTATATAGAGATTCCCTAGATAATACTTATAAAAGCCTTAGTACTTCTATTTACTAAAACTATTTATACTACGCTTATACTTTTTAGTAGAGAGGTTATTAGAAGGTTTACTTTTTCTACTATATTCTTTTTTATAGCGTTAAGTTCTACTCCTAAATCTAGTAGAGTTATAAAGGTATTACTATAAATATTAATTAGAACCTTTAGGTAGTCTCTATATAAGTATTTAATACTAGCTACTCTATTATATTCTTACTAACTATCTATTAGTTTATCTCTATTTAGTCTAATATTATAATTATCTTCTAAAATAATATACTACTATACGTAGCTAATCTAAGTATCTATCTAGTATTTAGCTATAATATAGTAATACTATATTACCTTATCTACTACTACCTTAACTAAAATATAGTCTAGTAATTATCCTAGTAAAAGAGAGTTTACCTAGCCTCTAGGCCTTATATTATCTTCTAACTAGCTTTTATCTAATTTACTACTCTAACTTTAACTTATAGAATTAAGTTCTAATTTCTTAAATTTCTCTAGTATATACTCTATCTAAAATAGCTTCTTATAGACTTCTAGTATATTATCTAGAATAGTCTTTAATAGTAAGTTAACTTTAGTATCTATAATTTACTAAATAACTTTCTACGTATCTAGGCTAAGTTTTTCTACTATTCTATATTTTCTAGCCTATTTTTCCTTAGAGTTATTCTAAGTACCTTTTAGAGCTCTCTTTAAGAATTTATTTATAAGTATATCTAGCATATTTATATCTACTAATTCTAGTATATCTATAAATTATACTTTTTAATTCTTACTTAGATTATAATTAAGAAAGTAATTATTATCTCTATTCTTATACTCTCTTAGATATAGAATATACTCTCTACTAGGCTTTTTTAGAATAGTCTTTAGTATACTTTTCTAGATCTTTACTATGTTATAACTAGAAAAAGGTTTCTTACTAGTATTATTTTAGAAGATAGTAGCTAACGCTACTATATTACTATTACACTAATTTACGCTAAATAGTTAAAAGCTATTATCTAAGTTAGATTTGCCTAGAATAGTAGATAGATTCTAGAATTATTTATAGTTCTCTATTAGAATTATACCTAAGTTATCTAGTATAAGCTAAACTAATATTATATTACTCTTAGTAGGACGCGTTATCTAAGACTCCTATAGATAAGATAGTATATAGGTAAAAGAATTAATATTCTTTTTAATCTAGCGCCTCTTAATCTCTAATACTATTATATCTACCTATAGTCTCTAACTAAGGTTTATAACTCTACTCTATAGGTATTCTAGTATACTCTAGTTAAGTATTAATTAGTTATTAAGGTAGTACTATTCTTTATTAATAAAAGCTTATAAAATAGAGTAATTCTTCTTCTAATAGCTTATCTTATTATATACCTAATAGAGGAGTTAAGCTATTAAGACTTAGTTATACTAATTAGCTTAGTTACTTAGGCCTAACTTCTATTAATAACTCTAAGAATTATTACTATAGTTCTAATAGCCTATCTAATACTAACTTTATAGTAGGTATTCTTATTAATATAATACTAACTAATTATTTATTAGACTATTATACTAATAACTACTAGTAGATACTTATATATTTACTTAGAGTATATAGCTATAGAGTACTACTATATATTTCTTAGTCTACTTATTAACTTCTCTTCTTATAATCTAATTTACTATTAGCTTAGCTTTATATAGCGTCTATTATAGGCTCTAAGGTTCTATTTCTAGACTTACTTTATTTAATTTAAGTTAAAGTATTTTATCTATAAGTCTATTAACTTTATTCTTAGTAGAGGCTAATCTAGATAGTAACTACTTCTAAGTAGTCTTCTAACTATAGTCTTAAAAGAGAATATTTAATACTAGTAGCTAGAAAACTAGTGTCTATTATACTTTAGCTAGTTTATTATATATACTTATCTAACTTATCTTTATAGATACTAAGTTAAACTCTACTTCTAGTTTAAATTCTTTTACTACTTCTATAGAGTTAAGTATTCTAGTATTCTCTTCTACTTCTATACGCTTTAAAAGGTACTTAGAGATCTTTTTATACTTAAAAGATAGTAGTAAGTCTATATAGAGTTAAAACTTCTCTAAAACTCTAGTAGCTTACTTTAGTAGTAGTTCTTTAATAAGATAAAAGCTTCTTTAGCCTTCCTTAATTATTAATATCTTAATATAGCGCTTACTATAAATATTAAACTCTTATAGGTAATTAAGAGTACTAAGTTCTATTTATATCTAGTATTAAGCTAGCTAGTACTTAAAATACTTAGTATAAGATTTCTATTAGTACTTATTATTAGTATAGAAACGCTATTTAAGCGCTTTTTAGAAGCTTTTCTAATTCTTATCTTATAGAGCCTCCTTATACTTGTCTAAGGCTTAGATAATTACTCTTTACTTTAGATTATAGTAAGCTATAAGCTAATTAATTATTATCTTTCTAGTAAACTTATAGTATTTAGCTATTTTCTTAAAATACTCTAAGAATATAGTAATATTTTTTCTATTAAAGGTTAGAATACTCTTAGAAGAATATAGTAGAAGCTAAGAGGTATAAACTAGCGTATTACTTCTACTAGTAGTATTTAACTAGGTAAGAGAGACTACTATTATCTAAAGAACCTTTACTATATCTAAATTATAAGTACTATATACCGCTATAGACTATTTAGACTCGCTTAGAGTTAGAATTTATAGTAAGACTACTATTTCTAGAATTAGCTATATAATAGATAGTATATTTACTATATTAATATTATAATTAGATATTCTTATAATAGAGTTTCTATTTTTCTAAGAAGTTATTAGTAGAGAGATTTCTAGGCTAAAAGAAAGAAATTCTTATAAATCTAAGACTTATTTAGATACGCTTAGTTAAGGTTATTACTTTACTTATTTCTCTAACTTATCGCTACTTTAACTACTACTTATACGCGTAAAGCTAATAGCTAAGTTTATATAAAAGACTAATATAATAGTTATAAAAGTTATAAATAATAGTACTTCTATCTCTATACTAAGTATTATTCTACTTTTTTCTCTTCTTAAAAGTATAACTAGTAATTCTTTTATCTAGTTATTTACTATCTTTTCTACCTCTTCTAAGTCTCTTTCTAATAGTTCTATATATCTAATAATATTTACTACTTTATCTAGTATATAGTTACTTTACTAACTATCTATTATTTACTACTAATTCGCTTTTAGTTATACTATAGGTACTATATAAATAGTCTTAGTCTTTATACTTACCTAATTTATCTTTAGGTATCTCTCTAATTTCTACTAATTCTACTATTAAGTTTAGAGGTTTTCTATACTCTTTATAACTCTTCTAATCTATATTTATACTATTATTTCTCTTTTCCTCTATTAGAAGTTTTTATTATACTTTACTATTTTTTCTATCTCTATTCTATCTAACTATCTTTTAGTTCGCTCTTTTACCTAGGTATCTATACTATAAGGCTCTCTTAGCTATTTTCTATAGATAACTTATTTTATAAATATATCTTATATTTCTTCTAGTGTCTCTTACTACTACCTTATAATATAGTTATATAAAGAGTCTTTAGCTCTCTTCTTCTTCTTATTATATTCTAAACTTTCTAGATATTACTATTACGAAAACTTATTAGAAGGTGCGTATTAGGTATACTTAGCTCTTCTAAGGAAGAGAGCTAAGAGTTAAGTCCTTTAATTAGTTACTATATATAGTAGTAAGGTTCTATAGAAATATATACTTAATATAGTATTTAAGATAGTATTATTTTTTTATATATTAGCTATTATTATCTAAGTAATATTTATTATAACCTCTTTATCGCAATCTCTATTTATCTTGCCTATCTAAGTGCTCTTCGGCCTATACCTTATACCTAATCTCTATATCTCTATTTACTCTACTATAGTAGAAGTAATACACTAGTTTATACCTCTTAGCTTCTACTATATTCTTCTAAGAGTATTCTAACCTTTAATAGAAAAAATATTACTATATTCTTAGAGTATTTTAAGAAAATAGCTAAATACTATAAGTTTACTAGAAAAATAATAATTAATTAGCTTATAGCTTATTATAATCTAAAGTAAAGAGTAATTATCTAAGTCTTAGACGAGTATAAGAAGGCTCTATAAGATAAGAATTAGAAAAGCTTCTAAAAAGCGCTTAAATAGCATTTCTATACTAATAATAAGTACTAATAGAAATCTTATACTAAGTATTTTAAGTACTAGCTAGCTTAATACTAGATATAAATAGAACTTAGTACTCTTAATTACCTATAAGAGTTTAATATTTATAGTAAGCGCTATATTAAGATATTAATAATTAAGAAAGGCTAAAGAAGCTTCTATCTTATTAAAGAACTACTACTAAAGTAAGCTACTAGAGTTTTAGAGAAGTTTTAACTCTATATAGACTTACTACTATCTTTTAAGTATAAAAAGATCTCTAAGTATCTTTTAAAATATATAGAAGTAGAAAAGAATACTAGAATACTTAACTTTATAGAAGTAGTAAAAGAATTTAAACTAGAAGTAGAGTTTAACTTAGTATCTATAAAGACTAGTTAGATAAGTATATATAATAAACTAGCTAAGGTATAATAGGCGCTAGTTTTCTAGCTACTAGTATTAAATATTCTCTTTTAAGACTATAGTTAGAAGACTACTTAGAAGTAGTTACTACCTAGATTAGCCTCTACTAAGAATAAAGTTAATAGACTTATAGATAAAATACTTTAACTTAAATTAAATAAAGTAAGTCTAGAAATAGAACTTTAGAGCCTATAATAGATACTATATAAAGCTAAGCTAATAGTAAATTAAGTTATTAGAGGAGAAGTTAATAAGTAGACTAAGAAATATATAGTAGTACTCTATAGCTATATACTCTAGGTAAATATATAAGTATCTACTAGTAGTTATTAGTATAATAGTCTAATAAATAATTAGTTAGTATTATATTAATAAGAATATCTACTATAAAGTTAGTATTAGATAGGCTATTAGAACTATAGTAATAATTCTTAGAGTTATTAATAGAAGTTAGGCCTAAGTAACTAAGCTAATTAGTATAACTAGGCCTTAATAGCTTAACTCCTCTATTAGGTATATAATAAGATAAGCTATTAAAAGAAGAATTACTCTATTTTATAAGCTTTTATTAATAAAGAATAGTACTACCTTAATAACTAATTAATACTTAACTAGAGTATACTAGAATACCTATAGAGTAGAGTTATAAACCTTAGTTAGAGACTATAGGTAGATATAATAGTATTAGAGATTAAGAGGCGCTAGATTAAAAAGAATATTAATTCTCTTACCTATATACTACCTTATCTATAGAAGTCTTAGATAACGTGTTCTACTAAGAGTAATATAATATTAGTTTAGCTTATACTAGATAACTTAGGTATAATTCTAATAGAGAACTATAAATAATTCTAGAATCTATCTACTATTCTAGGTAAATCTAACTTAGATAATAGCTTTTAACTATTTAGCGTAAATTAGTATAATAGTAATATAGTAGCGTTAGCTACTATCTTCTAAAATAATACTAGTAAGAAACCTTTTTCTAGTTATAACCTAGTAAAGATCTAGAAAAGTATACTAAAGACTATTCTAAAAAAGCCTAGTAGAGAGTATATTCTATATCTAAGAGAGTATAAGAATAGAGATAATAATTACTTTCTTAATTATAATCTAAGTAAGAATTAAAAAGTATAATTTATAGATATACTAGAATTAGTAGATATAGATATACTAGATATACCTATAAATAAATTCTTAAAGAGAGCCTTAAAAAGTACTTAGAATAACTCTAAGAAATAATAGACTAGAAAATATAGAATAGTAGAAAAACTTAGCCTAGATATATAGAAAGTTATTTAGTAAATTATAGATACTAGAGTTAACTTACTATTAAAGACTATTCTAGGTAATATACTAGAAGTCTATAAGAAGCTATTTTAGATAGAGTATATACTAGAGAAATTTAAGAAATTAGAACTTAATTCTATAAGCTAAAGTTAGAGTAGTAAATTAAATAAAAGCTAGTTAGAAGATAATATAAAGCCTAGAGACTAAGTAAACTCTCTTTTACTAGAATAATTACTAGACTATATTTTAGTTAAGATAGTAGTAGGTAAGATAACGTAGTATTACTATATTATAGCTAAATACTAGATAGATACTTAGATTAGCTATATATAGTAGTATATTATTTTAGAAGATAATTATAATATTAGACTAAATAGAGATAAACTAATAGATAGTTAGTAAGAATATAATAGAGTAGCTAGTATTAAATACTTATATAGAGACTACCTAAAGGTTCTAATTAATATTTATAGTAATATCTTTATAACTCTACTAGATTTAGAAGTAGAACTTAATACTATAAAAAGAGATATAGTAGAAAAAGTAAACCTTCTAATAATCTCTCTACTAAAAAGTATAAGCGTAGTATAAATAGTTTTAGTAAATAGAAGTACTAAGGCTTTTATAGGTATTATCTAAGAAATCTCTATATAGATTAGAAGAATTAAAGTATAAACTAATCTCTTTATTATAGAAAACTATATAAATCTAATTATTCTAGAGAATCTCTTTCTAACTAATTATAAGAGGCTACGCTTAAAAAGTAATTATATAGGTATACTAGAGTTATATTTAATAGAGAGAAGAACTATAGACTACTAGGTAGCTAAGAGTTATTTAGAGTATAGCTTAGAATAATCTTCTACTAATAATTTAGAGGTTTATTAGTCTAAGCGATAATTAGATATATACAGCCGTATACTATACGCTTATATATATAACTAAGATATTATTAAGTATATACTAACTAGGCGCTAGCCTATTATAATACCTCTCTTCTTCTCTCCTTTAGAGAGTCTCTTAGCAAAAACCTTCTAGTAGGCGCTCTTCTTTATTCTAAAAGTCTCTTATATAGATTTTCTACTAATCTATAGTCTCTATATTACTTAGAGCTTCTACTAGTTTAAGTATTATTTAGTAGTATTCTTTCTACTTTACTTCTAGGTATAGTTTCTACTCGCGTTCTCTACGCTTCTAATACTTACTTAGAATCTCTTCTACTATCTATTTCTTTTTACTATTAACCTATAATAGTAATAGTTAGTAGTTATCTTATACTTAACTAGGTAGTAGATCTAAGTTAGTAAGGTAGAGTCTATTAATATAGAAAACTAGATAATAGCCTAGAGAGGTATCTAACTTAACTAAGTAGCTATTAATTACCTCTATTACTATATATTTAGTACTCTTCTAGTTAAGCTTTTATAATAGGCGTTCTATTCTATACTATTAATTAAGCTTTAGCTAAACCTTATTACTAACCTTATAGTTTCTAGCCTCTTTATAGTACCTATTTATTTACTTTTCTTACTCTACTTAGGCTTTAGCTATACTAGCTTATACTAGGTTAAATATATCTTAGAACTTAGCTATAATAGTCTCTACCTTCTTATAGTCTAAACGCTCTTTAGTTAAGTATTTTCTTTAGCTAGTATTTAGTAGTACTTCTAGCTATAGGGGGTCTATATTATAACTATATTATAAGAAGAATAAAGATACTTCTATTAATATTATATCTCTTCTATTAATAGTAATCTAGACTATAGAGGAGTATATAGCCTAGTTATCTTATAACTAGCTAATAAACGCTTAGATATACGCTTTTTATATATTATTTATTTATTTTATAGCGCTATTAGTCTATAGGTAAAAAGTAGTAGATAACTTTTAATTAATCTTTAGAATCTTATAAAGGCGTTTCTAGAGCACGCTAATAAACTAACTTTCTCTATTAGATGTAATAGTGTTAGGTAACTAGTAGTAAGCTACTACTTAGCTAAGAAAGGCTTAGACTATTATTTCTATCTTAATATTAGGTAGAAGAATAAAGATAGCTTCTTTACTTAAATAATCTATAATAACTATAAGGTAATTTATACCTTTACTTATTAGTAGTTCTTTAATAAAGTCTATAGATATCTTCTTCTATATCTAATCTAGTATTAGTAATAGTTTAAGATATTCTTAGGTATCTTCTTACTATAGCTTAGTTCTACTATAGATATTATAGTTTCTTATATAGCGTTAGATATTATCTAATATACTTAGCTAGAAGAAGTCTTAGGTAACTATCTTATAGGTAATCTCTCTCTCTAGGTATCTAGCTAAGAGAGAGTTATAGACTTCTCTAATTATTTAGGTATATAGTTTCTTACTACCTAGTACCTATCTTCTACCTTAGTATAGTAACTCTCTCTAATTACTAATTACGTACTCTAAGATTAAGTATTTTATACTTAAACTAGGTAGAAACCTTTATTTCTATTCTAATATAGTATATATTACTTCTCTATACTACTAATTATTTTTTAGAGCTTCTTACTATAGCTTCTTAAGTTTATTTACTTATACTAGGCTTTCTTTCTATATAACTAAGCTCTCTAGCCTAGTTTATTCTTTAAGTATCTCTCTACTATACTCTATCTAGTCTATACTACTTTTACTAGTAGTAGTATCTTATTATTCTAACTAGTCTTAGGTTAGGCTAGAACTAATTTCTATACGTTCTACGCAAGTCTTTATAAATATTACCTAGCTTCTTACTAAGTCTTCTTTATTCTTATCTACTTCTTTATAGTGGTAGAATATTAGTTTTAAGACTTAGATAATATACTTCTATAAGCACTTATCTTTTATATCTTTAGGTAGGTCTTATTCTCTTCTTAAGAGCGTATTAGCTCTTATATTCTATTTATCTAGCTAATATAGAATTTCTATATTAAATTAGCTTAATAATATAGCTTAGTAGATCTAATATTTATTTAGTATCTTTAGCTTTATAAAGTACTCTAGGTTCTTATAATTAGTAATTACCTTAAAGCTCTTTACTAAGTAAAGTTTAGTATTCTATTCTTTAAGATAGTATACTATAGCTAGTAGTTTCTTATTATAGATCTTATAGTTATACTTATAAGCGTTATTCTTCTTTAAGAAGTATATATAAGTACGTAGTATCTCTTTATTATTATATTAGAAGAGTACTTCTTCTACTATATACCTAGAAGAGTTATACTCTAGGACTATATCCCTCTTAGAATTAAAGGTACTAAGGTTTAGTTTAGTAATAAAGATCTCTTTAAGCTTATTAAACGCTACCTATTCTTAATCTCTCTAAGCGAAGCTTACATCGCCTATTAGGCGAGTTAGAGGAGTAGTAATTCTAGCGAAGTCTCTAATAAATTTTTAGTAGAAGTTAGTAAACCTAAGAAATAACTAAACACTCTTTACTATCTTAGGTACTTTTTAATCTTTAATTACCTTAATCTTATCTAGATCTATCTAAATACCTTTTCCTATATTAATAATAAAGCCTAGGTACTTAGTAGTCTTTACTTTAAACTTATACTTCTTAATATCTACCTATAGTCTTACTTCTTAGAGCTTACTAAGAATCTTTTATATATAGTCTTAGTACTATTATAAGCTACTATCTATATAGATTAATATATTATTAAGGTAGGCTAAGTAGAATTTATCTAGGTATTCTCTTAAGGTCTAGTTAATATATTACTAGAAGGTGCTTAGAGAGTTTACTATACTAAAAGAGATAACTAGCTATTTAAAAAGGCTAAAACGCGTTTAGAAAGCTATTTTCTACTTATTACCTTTAGTTATATAGATCTTATAGAAGGCTATAATTATATCTAGCTTAGTAAACTATTTAGCTTTACTTAAGTTATTAAGTATCTCTTAGATAAGTAGTAATAGGTACCTATTCTTTCTTATAATAGTATTAAGCGCCTAGTAGTTAATATATAATTAGAGACCTTCTTCTAGCTTCTTTATAAATAGAACTAGTAAAGATACTAGTAAACTACTTACGTAAATAAACTCTTTCTTAAGAAGTAATATAAGCTTCTTTTAGAGTACTAATAGTTTACTCTTAGATATACTATATAGAGAACTCTATAGTAGTTAAGGTTACTAACTATCTTTTAACTCTAACTTAATTCTATAGTCTACTCTAGGTCCTCTATATAGAGAGAGCTTAGATACTTCTCTTAGGTTAAAGAGCTTATAGTAGCTCTAATAGTGCTTTAGTAATAGTAACTTAATATCTACTATTTTCTTAGGTACTAGCGCTTTATTAATATCTATAATAGAAGTAGTAAACACTTTTACTTCTTTCTCTAGGTTCTAAGATCTTCTTATATAGCTTATAAATATTACTATACTTACTTAGTATATTATTTCTCTATTTATAATATCTTTATTATATCTTATCTAAATACCTTTTAAGTATATATATAAACTTCTTTTTACTAGAGTAATTATAATATTCTAATAGTCTATCTATTCTTTTTCTAGAATAATATCTTTATCTATATTATTTAATACGTATACGTAAGTAACCTCTTAGTAGCTATATATATTAAATTTAAACTTAGAGATTTTCTTAATCTTTAAGAGTTTACTATTAATTCCCTCTATTATCTAAGAGGTTATTATATAGCGCTCTAGGTAGCTATAGTAAGTAAACTTCTTACTAACTAGCGCGTAGTATAGATAACTACTATTAATTAATACTAAAGCGTTATAGATAGAGTTTATAATTAGATATACTATTAGAGAAGAGGTATTTATATACTTTTACTAGAACTAGTTTTATTTACTACTTATCTACTAATCTATCTTTAGAGGCTCTAAACTAAGACTTTAGTTTAGAGCTACTCTTTTTCTAAGTTATCTAACTTATCTCTATTCTTATTCTTAGAATAATATTTATAGCTTAAAGATAACTCTTTCTAAGCTACTTAGCTAACTTTAGTACTCTTTAACTTAGTACTTCTTCTATAGTATTTTACTACGTAACCTTTCTTACTATAAGTATAATACTCTATCTAATTAGAGTTTAGTTTAAAATCTTTAGTGCCTAATCTACTAACCTTTATTAGTTTCTAGTCTATTCTTTTAGAAGGTAAGAGCGTTCTAGCACTTTTCTAATAGTAAGTTATATACCTATATCTCTCTTATAAACTAAAATCTCTTTAGTTATATATAGCTAAGCTTACTTAGTATAGATTATTAGATATCTAAGTAGCTTCTCTTATAAACTACTTAAATAATAGGTTTTTATTTACTAGTATTAGAGCCTTCTAAATCTCTATATAAAGACTTCTAGAAAATATACTCTTCTTCTAGGTATTACCTATATATATACCTAATTATAGTTCTAACTAATTAAACTCTATATAATAATTATAGATAGATTTCTTTCCTTACTATAGATTTAAGAGTTAATTAAGTACTTTAGCTTTAAGGTATAAGTTATTATATTACTAGTTAAGAAAATACTATAGGTCTTTAACTAAATAGTATTCTTAGTTCTATTCTACCTAGAGAAGGATAACGTCTAATACTTATTTAGAGTAGTAGCTTACTATATACATAATCTTTATCTTATCTAAGGTTTCTTTATAGTTATTATCTAGTTTCGCCTTTACTTTATACTTAAATATAGAGTATTTAGACCTATTACTATTAAATAGCTTTAGGTAAGAGTATTTTATCTTTATATATATCTCTATACGTGCTAGTAGTATTTTCTAGTCTAATTAGCTCTTAAGTATATATAGTAGAACTAATAGTTAAGAACTTTACTATTCTATTACTTCTAGCCTTATAGTAATAGATAATAGTAGTTAGACTAATTAGGCTATTATAGCTACTATAGGATTCTAAAGAACCTTTAGTAGGCTTCTTAGTAAACTCTTTATCTTAGCTATACTTTTAGTTCTTCTAGAGACTTTATTAATTATAGAGAGAATTATAGTATCTTTTTACCTATTACTCTTAAGTATTTAGATAATATTCTCTTATATCTTACTATTAGATACTCTAGCTAGGTATTTTACTAAGGCGTATATAGTTAGCTTATCTATATTAAGGTTTAGATAGTTAGCTTCTATTCTAATTTATAGAGAGCTTCTTATAAGCTTCTATATTATAGCCTACTTCTCTATAGTAAGGACTAGTAGAGCTTCTCTATAGTCTACTTCTCTATAGTAAGGACTAGTAGAACTATCTCTTACTTACTCTTAGTAGTAAGGCTTTCTAAATAACTTTTAGTAGTTATTATAAATTATAACTTTTAGAACTAAGGTTTCTTATACTTATAATTATCTCTTAGCTAGTACTTTAGCTAAATATTATAGCCTATACCTTATTCTTATAGAGAATTAATAGAACTTCTAATAACGCTTACTCTATAGCTATAATTTAGCTATAGCGTAGAGTTATTACCTATTCTTTAATTCTTTAAAGACTAATAGAGCTTTAACTACTACTTACTTACTTCTTATAAAGCTTCTTACGTATAGTAGAACCTATATCTCTATACTATTAAAATATCTTATAGGGCTTTTCTAAATAGTATTTAGTATATATACTAGAGTCTACTAGTAGCCTAATATCTATTTACTCTAGGCGTCTTATAAGACTAGTAGCGTATTCTACTAAGCGTCTTATAAAGCTATAGTCTAGGCTAGTAATCTTATAATAGCTTATACCTATTTATTATCTAAGAGCCTTTTATATAATTAGAATAATACTAATCTTATATAGTAGATTAACCTACTTATATATAATAAAAGAGTAGTTAAGAAGCTTAATATGCTATAAGTTAATAGAGTCTTATAGAAAGACTCTACTAATTAGAATTAAATATAAAATATAAGAGACTACGCTTAAGAAGTAATTATATAGGTATACTAGAGTTATATTTAATAGAGAGAAGAACTATAGACTACTAGGTAGCTAAGAGTTATTTAAAGTATAGCTTAGAATAATCTTCTACTAATAATTTAGAGGTTTATTAGTCTAAGTAATAATTAAACGTATATAGCTATATACTATACGCTTACGTATATAACTAAGATATTATTAAGTATATACTAACTAGGCGCTAGCCTATTATACTAATACTTATACGCGTATTAAGTATATAACTAATAGTCTTACTTACTATTATATTTTTAGTAAAGATAGAGAATTTAATATAAGATTTATATATATAAGAGGTAATTAGATTAAGGCCTTAGAAGTATATACTAGTTCTATATTAGAAAATACTAGAGAAGTATAGCTACTAGCGTAGTACTCTCTAAGTATAAGAGAGAAAAGCTAGCTAAATATATATTATAGAGAAGTATAAGCTTAGTAGTAGTATAGATTAATCTAGAAGGCCTATCTAAAGAGTATTTAGCTATACTATTAGTAACTAAGTAGTTAAGAAGAGTAAGAATTAATAGGCTATTAGTACTTAGTAAAACTAGGTATTTCTTATAGAATTTATAAATATTTCTAGGTAAAGAACTAAATAGTAGTATAGTAGTAAATAATAAGAATAGACTATTTTTAATAGCTAATAACTTTACTAAGAAGTTATTAGATATAATTTTAAAGAAAGTTATAGTAGTACTTAGAATTAGTAAATATAAAGAATAGAAAGTAGATTAGATCTAGGTAGAGAAGCTAAGAGATATTTAGATAAAGAAGAGTAGTATTCTAGTAGAAGTAATATTAATTCTCTCTAAAGATCTAATAGTAACTTAGAAAGAAGTAATAGACTTTAAAGCTAATAGAATATATAAGCAAAAAGAGTAAAAAATTAAGCCTATTAATAATTTAGGCTAGACTATATAAGAAATTAAAGGCTAACTAGATTAGAAGAAAAGAGTAAAAGCTAAATAGTACTCTACTAAAGACCTAAGCTAAGTACTATTTATAAAGTACTTTAAGCTATATTATATAAAGTTTCTAAGAAGTACTTAGATTACCTCTAAGAGATAAAAGAAAATAAAGATCTTACTAGACTTTCTACTAAAAGAAATAGAAATATTTAAAAAACTTCTATATAGAAGAGAATTAGCTTTAGCCTAAGACTTCTATAAATTAGAAAGAGTTAGTAGAGAAGTAATCTTACTAGTAGTTATTAATATAGTACTATACTAAGCGTAGTAAGTAGATTAATTTCTAGTACTAAGAAAGCTTTAGGAGGTAGTTATTAAGATAATCTAAGACTAAATTAATAGAGAAACTCTTAAACTTTATAAGAGCTAATATTATAACCTATAGTTTCTAGTTATAAAG